>CAOLHI010005245.1:0-77706 GCA_948474755.1 Ctenosaura bakeri | reverse complement strand
GCTGCATGTGACATGCCCAGGGATTGCAGCAGCACTGTGCCACCACGAGCGAGGGATAGTCCAGGAAAACTGTCTGGCCAGGAAATACTGTTATTTCCATGTGTTCATGGGTGATGAGGGAAGGGATTGCTTGGGAATGGGTGGCCATAGAGCATCCCATAGTGCTCCAGTCCTAGCACAGGAGTGAGTGTGGGATTGCTTTGAGGGTGTTCCTGCATGGCAGGGGGTTGGACTGGATGGCCTATGTGGTCTCTTCCAACTCTAGATTTCTATGATTCTATGAGATCAGGTTATAGAGTACTCACCCTCCGGTAGTCTCCAAGGCAAACGGTGGATGACAGAAGCACATGCTCTATCACAAAGCACACCTCGATGACGATCATCGCGACTGTCGAGATCCCCAAATCGAAAGTGTTCGCCGCCTTGCGATAGAGAAGAGGGGATGTCAGCCACCAAACAGTTATGGCCACTCTCTCCTCCATAGAGATGGGTTGGTGCATCTCTGTGACTCTTCCCTCTAGGTGGGGACGCAGGTGGTCAGCTATTTTGAAGAGGGTGGCTTTCATCATATGAAAGTGGTAGAGCCACTGGTCATCATCCCATTTTGCCAGAACCTCTTTGGCCCACCATGTCCTGCGCATCCTCTCCCAAACCCACCATCTTCTGGGGCATGGCACACGCTGCAAGGAGCCTCTCAGCAGGGGCGCATAGAAGCTGTCGTCAGACTCGTAGTCCCGATAGAGCCTGGACCGCCTCGCTCTATCTCTGGCCCACTGGGCTTGCATTGTGGCCAGCACAACTCCCAGAATTGTAATAAACAGCCCCAGGACCCTGGCAACTTCAGTCACAAACTCGTCCTCCATTGCAAAGCCAGAAAGCAGAAAAAAGAATGGGCGAGAAAAACCTAGGCAGCTAGATAAAACTCGAGCCGAAAAGGAGGGAGAGGCGGGGGGAGACGTCGTGGGAGGACCTACATGGCTTTGCATGCGTGCGCGTGTGCTCACGTATGTAATGACACACGGAGCTTTTCCCCCCAAAAAAACAACAACCAAAAAACAGCCAATCGCAACTGAAGGGGGCGAGGTTATGAGAATAACGGGAGTGGCCATGACGAGAACGTGTGGATCTATGAACCCACGCTAGAACAGTTCACGCTAGAGCCATATGGAATGAAAGCACGCGTTAGCGCAGATACAGAAAAAAAACAGGAAACAACAGACAGAAGTGTCACAGCGCGATTTCCTCCCCTCGTGTGGAAAGAGCTTTAGTCATTTGCATGATTTGTTTATGCTGGGTTGCAAGTGTTCAGGGTTGCGGTTGCAAAGGGTTGTGTTGTAAGTTTATGTAGCTGGACCACGCCTTGTAGGATTTTTCCAGAATCACTGTTGCTCAACCTGGGGAAAACACACCAATCCCCTCAAGTTGGCTATTCTTGGCTGAGGACCCTTTGTCTATGTAGATGTGCATTGCCTGAGGTCTCCTTGGACTATGTGACTAGAGATTTTTCTGGTCTTGACTTGTTTTCAGTTGTTCGACCTCTTTGCCTATGTGCCCATCCAGGCAACCTCTTTGACATGGAGGGCATATCTGATGTCAAATTTATAGTCCCTGGGATAGGGTATGCCAGTGGGGTAACACTCAAATTCCCCATGAATAGCTTTAAGTCACAGTTTTAATTTTGGGGGGCAGTATTTTCTTAGTGTTGGCAAACTTTGCAAACCAAGGCTAACAGTTCATGCATTTCTTATCAGCTTGCTGCATTACTCTAATTTGGAGCCATCTTTCTTCTCTTTCTCTCCTCTATTACATGTTTGATGATGAACAAGTATCATGAGTAAAGCCATTTTTGCATGTTTACAAAAAGATGAATCTTGTTTCTTTTCTCTGCCACACTCTCCACCCTGTGTGTGGGTGAAGATGGTAGTTACTGAGATGCATTTTCTCAGGAAAAAAATCTTCTGAAAGCATACCATAATGACAATTTTTCTGTTCTTAATGTACCTCATGGATACAACATTAACTCAAAAAGGATTAATGAGAGAGCCCCCAAGACAAAAGATTATTCTGTGTGCTTCCATATAAGATGAAATCACAATATCAAGAGGTCCATCTTTTATATATTCTAATTTTTCTAAATGAGTACCTCTCATAAATGACCTCTTTTTTCACCTTCTTACATGAATTAATCCAAAATTTGGAATGATAAATTACTATCAAAATCCAGGGAGTTTGTTAAATGTTTTTTGTCCCCTTTCCTCTGCTTCCTGGGATGTAAAAGACTAATTTCTAAGTTTTTTTTTTTAAAAAAAATCTAGGAAGACATACAACTAAGGAGATATGTTGTCCTACAAAATCACATTAGGATGGGAGGAAAAGCATCACTGTCAGCAGGCTAATCTGTATAACTTCTTTAGGATGCAAAGGAGGGAGAATGAACCCCTGTCAAATAGAAGAGCTGGGTTTGTGGAGAGAAAAGCTGAATTTAGGAAAGAAGAGTGTACAAGAAAAAGAGCTGAACTTTGGATAGAAGAATGGAAATGAAGGGGGGAAACAAAGGATCTTGGAATGCAGTTACTTAGAATGAGCTGCAGTGAATACCTTTGCATTCCTTTCATGTGTTGGGTCACACAGGCTAGGCTCTTGGACAATTAAATGATATTTCTTCCCCTCAAAAATACTACCCATTTCTTACTCTCCTGGCTTCTCTTCCCTTTCTCTCTTCCATATCTGTTCCCACTCCTTTTATCCAACCCTTATAATTATAAAGTAGGATGGGTGCATAATTACTCGTTAACATTTAACAAACAAGTTATATGAAAACAGAATGACTTGTTTGCTTTTAAGTGGGGAAAAAAGAGTTAATCTGAACTGAAGTAACTGAGATTTCATACTTTAGGACAACCATTCTCAACCTGACAGTTATCAAACATGTTATGCTCACACCATTTCCAGGCAACAATTACATTATTGGCTTTGTAGTCTATGTAGTGCAATAATTCTTGGTTGGAGTAAGGAAAATCAACTTATTTGAAATGTGCTGGGGAAGAGATCTATGGATAACATAGAATGCTGAAAAGACGGATGGATGTATCTTACAGGAAATGAATCCTGAACTCTCACTAAACTGAGGTGATAGCACTTTGGACATAACATGATCATAGAGTCATAGAATCATAGAGTTGGAAGAGACCCCAGGGGCCATCGAGTCCAACCCCCTACTATGCAAGGACATGCATCAAAACATTCCCAACAGATGGCCATTCAACCTCTGCTTAAAAACCTCCAAAGAAGGGGACTCTACCACACTCCGAGGTAACATATTCCACTGCCGGACAACTCTGACCATCAGGAAGTTCTTCCTGAGATTCAAATGGAATGATACAAAGTGACTCCTTGTAACATATGATAATGCTTTGTTAGCAGCCATATACCCCCATGCTTTGATATGGTCTAATTGGCAAATGTTAATTGGCATGCCATTAAATTATATACACTTATGGCTGAAAGAGAAGGGATGCTGGCTGGGAAGATGTCCAAAAGTAGGTCAGAGGGGTCCTCAGCATGGCCAGGTGAACAAAATCTCACCAAAACTAAAGCCTCAAACTCAATCTATCATTCAATGCTCAGCATATGATTTCTTTAGTTGATGTTATTTGCTATGAGGTTAACTTCAACTTAGGACAATGCTATGATTGGGAGACCTCCAAAATTCATCAAGTACCCTGCTCAGTTCTTGCAAACTCAGGGTAGTCATGACTTCCTTCATTGAATCAACCCAGCTTCTTCTTTTCCTACTGCTTTTTACTTTACCATGCATTATCATATTTTCCATTGGTTACTTTGTCCCATAATATGTATGCAGTATAACAGCCTCAGTTTGTGCATTTCATTTCTAGCGAGTTCTGGATTGATTTCCTCTAGGACCCATTCATTTCTTTTTTGAAAATTCCATGGTATCTGTAGATCTCTTCTTCAACATCACATTTCAAATTAATTAATTGATTTTCTTCATGTCAGCTTTATTCAATGTCCAGCTTTCACAGCCATTCATTGAAAGTGGAATGTCTAGTTACTATATATCAATTTAATATAATTCAGTATCATCTGATTTAAACTATATAATTTATAGGTCTACGATTGTTAGAAATGTAATAATAACTGGCAATATTTTCTTAATATTATTTGAGTACCTGTACATTTGAGTAACCAATGTAATTACTGAAGAACAAACTGGGATAAGAAAGTGGGATAGAAAAGTGTGATAAACTTATGTGAGAATGAGTGATACACTTATTGTACTGTAGGGTAGTGCTTGTCTACTGTCTAGTGTATTGTCAAACAGTGCCTGCCTAGAATTTCCAAAATGATGTCAGGTAAAACAAGATCTGTTGACACCTTAGGAAGGAGGGACTCAGTCGATGAGCCTCCAGACTACCAAAAGAAATTTATGGAAAAGATGAGCTCTCACATGTTAGAAATCAGGAGAGATCTGGGGTCCTTAAAAACTCAAATGTCTGTTATGCAAGACACTCTCGAGCAAGTAAAGAAAGATGTCAACAGTAACAGGAGACACATAGATGCCAATAAAAAAGATATCTCTACTATTAAACAAAGAATGGACTCCTCAGCTTTGGAAATAGACAAACGGCTTGATTGGCTTGCTCTACATAAGCAAAAACAAATGGATTTCTGGATTAGGACTGGAGCCTAGAAGAAAAGTCTAATGAAGAATTAAGAAAAAAGGATTGTGAACCTACTGGCTGAATTTTTGGATGTTGCAGATGAAGACATTGATGGTGAAATCGATACGATCTGTAGGGTCAACTCTGCTGCTGCAAGGGAAAAAAAACCTGCTGAGGGTAGTGCAATTTGCAAAAAAGTCAATATGGGAGAAAATTTTGTTTTTGTTTTTTTATTCTATTTTTATTGAACCATTTGAACTTTTATCATTAGCAATAACAGTAACAGTAATAAGTTTAGTAACCACTATATAAGGATCAACAATCATATCAACAAATCACTGTTTCTTCCTTATTTCTTCATTATTTTGATCTTTTCTTCATTATTCTGATCTTTTCTTTATTTTTGTTTCTTCTTCTAACTTCAACATAATTTCTACTGTTATCTTCACATATTAATTTTGTGGTACATAATTATATATATTACACCAAATTTTTCCATATATTTACATGCATGTTTTACATACATTTACATTTAATTAAAACTAAAAAGCAAACAAAGTCTAACATAACAGAACAAAACTAAACAAAAAAAATCTTACTTCCTTTTGTTACTAACCCCATTGCTTGGTGTAATGACCCTAGCCTTTTACTTATACTTCCTTCCCGTGTTCCTTTCAACAGTAATCTCTGTATCACCAGTAACGTAACCTCCTACTTATATAGTCCCCATTATATCCCCATTATATTGCATTATTACATTATTACATTATTACATTTCTACATTCTACAATCCCATTGTCATTGTTTTTCGAGATTATTTCCAATTCTTATTTTTGCGTATAGGCATACATATAAAGATAAAGATACGTTCCTGTGGGTATTCATACTTATATACCTCTGCCAGAGTTTCAAAACCTTTACGCTTGTATAACCTCTTATCCCGTGCCTTGTTTTTTCCATAGTTCAATTATTGATATAAAAGTTCAAAGTAAAATGTATCAGATTTGTACTTATTCAATGAATGCTCTACCCCATTTCCTTCGAAGAAATCTTGTTATTGGGTCCCATTCCCGCATTGTTTCCTCAGATTTCTCCTTAATTTTTGCAGTTAATTGATCATTCTCTTTCATTTCTAATATTTTTAGCATCCACTGTTCTATTGTGGGGATTCCTATATTTTTCCAGTCTTTCGCAACTATTAATCTAGCTGCAGTAATAAGGTATAATAAAACCCTCCAGTATTTCTTTGATATCTTTGAATCTATCATTTGAACCATATTGAGCAGGTATATTTCTGGTTTTAAAGGTATTTGAATTTCAAAGATTTCAGAAAGGGTTTTATTTAACTCTTTCCAAAAATTATTGATTTTCTGACAGCTCCACCACATATTTATAAACGTTTCTGTTTTTTCCTGACATTTCCAGCATTTGTTTTGGTTTGTTTTATACATTTTTTGCAACTTGGAAGGTGTTATATACCATTTGTAAAATATTTTCATGTAATTCTCTTTCAAGTTTTGCAATGATGTGAATTTATGTGTTAGTTTCCAAGATATTTCCCATTGTTCCAATTTGATTGTATGTCCTATTAATACTGCCCACAATACCATTGTGTCTTTTACTACTTCGTCCTCTAATTTGTTATTTAACAGATAACCGTAAAATTTTGCTGTGAGATGGTCTACTTGATCAAATATGATTTTTTCCAATTCATTCGGTATTCGTCTCAGATTGAATCCTTCTAATTTTAAATCTATTTTATATCTTTCATGTAATTGTCTGTATGGGAACCATTCTAACTTATAACCCATTTGTTCTAACTTTTCTCTTGTTCTTAATTGAGGTATTGTTAATTCTCCTACTTCCAATATATCTTTATATGTTAACCATCATTTCTATGTTGTTACCCATCTCTGAAAGAACACTTCTTGGGGAGATATCCATGTTGGAATTTTGTTGTATAACTTTTTCTTTATTTGCATCCATATTCTTAGATCCCCTTATGAAATGATTTTTAAACTCCTTATCTATTTTTGCTTTATTGTACCAGAGATAGGTATGCCAGCCCATCCTGTTGTCGGCTCCCTCCAACGTTAATACTCTGGAATTCTGTACTTTAATCCAATCTGTAATCCAGGTTAAACCTGCAGCACAGTAATATAATTTGAAGTCTGGCAAATTGCAACCACCTCTTTCTTTTAAATCTATGAGATTTTTCCACTTTATCTTTGGTTTTTTTCCTTCCCAGATGAATGTCATTAGGTCCTTGTGCCACTGTTTAAATGGTTTATCATTTTTTATAATTGGTAAATTTTGAAATAAGAATATCAGTTTGGGAAGGATGTTCATTTTAACAGTTGAGATTCTTCCGAAAAGAGACAGTTGCAATTTATTCAATTTTTCTAAATATTTTTTATTTCTGCCCAAGCTTTTTTATAATTGTTATTGAACAGTTCTGTATTTTGTTTCATTATCCAAATACCTAAATATTTTAGTTTTGTTTTTTTAATTTGAAAGTTAGATTTTTTAGCCAGTTGTACTTCTTTACTTGGGCTCAGATTTTTTGTTAGGATTCCCATTTTTTCTGTATTTATTTTAAAGCCTGCATTCTCTCCAAATTCGTTAATAGTCTCTAACAGCTTATTGATACTTTCTAATGGTTCTTGCAAAAAGAGTACTAGATCATCCACGTATGCTTGAAGCTTGTATATTTGATCTTTTATTTTTACTCCTTTTATATCTGGGTCTTTTCTAATCTTGTTGCTTAATATTTCTATGATCAAAATGAATAGGAGAGGTGAAATAGGACAACCCTGTCAGGTTCCCTTTTCAATTTTTACCTCTTTAGTTTTTTCCCCATTTACTATATTACTCTGGCAGTTTGTTGTGAATATATTTCTTGAATCCCTCTTGTAAAGTTGTTTCAAAGCTCATTCTTTCCAAAATTGCTATTAAAAATTTCCATTTAACCTTATCAAAAGCTTTTTTGGCATCTAGAAAGATTATTGCTAAATCTTTCTCGTTATGTCTCTCAAAATACTCTATTAGGTTAATTACATTATTTCTCAGATGTCTTTTTGGCAGGAACCCATTCTGATCTTCGTATATTAGGGATTGCAACACTTTTTTCAATCTCTCTGCTAGTATATTCGTGAATATTTTGTAATCTATATTTAATAATGAGATTGGCCTATAGTTGTTAGGTGATGTTAAATCTTCCCCTTCTTTTAGTATTAAAGCAATATTAGCTTCAGTCCAGGTTTTTGGGATTCTTTATATAAGATGGTTGAACATCTTATATAAAGGTTGCAACAGCTCTTGCTCGAATATTTTATAATACTTTGCCGTGTAACCATCTGGTCCAGGTGCTTTTGATGTTTTTAAATTTTTAATAGCAGTGGAAATCTCTTCTGTCTTAATTGGTTCATTTAGTATTAGTTTATGTTCTTCTGTTATTTTTAACATTTCTTGATTGTCCAAATAAGATTTTATTTGGTGGTCCTCATCTTTATACCTTGTGTCTTCTTTATATAAATCTGCAAAATATTTATAAAATATTTCTTTAATTGAATCTGGATTTGTATGAGTTTTCCCATCTATCTTCAATTGAGTGATTTGCTTCTTCTCTTTAATTTTTCTCAGTTTATAAGCAAGCCATTTTCCTGGCTTATTGGAGTTTTCAAAGTAATTTAACTTACAGTTCTTTATCTTCTTTTCTATCTCTTGTGAATGTGTTTTTTTTTTACTGTTCTTGAAGCAGTTTGATTTCATCTTTTAAATTTTTATTCAGAGGATCCTTTTCTAGATCTTTTTCTGAGTAAGTTCATTATAAATCCTCATGATTCTTTCTGTTTTTTGCCTCTTGTTTATATGCCCAATTTTAATAAGATGCCCCCTCAAAACTGCTTTGCTGGCATCCCAAATTGTTTTCAGAGTTAGTTCTTCACTGTCATTTTCTTTGAAGTACCTTTTCAGGGTCACCCTTAGTTCTTCTACATATTGTGTGTTTGTTAACAGTGAATCATTTAATTTCCATGCAAATTCTTTGTATCTTGTTTTCAATCTTAATTTAATTAAGTTATGATCTGAGTATGTTTTTGGTTGAACCTCCATATCTTGTATTTTTGCATGCAAACTCTTTGACAGAAGAAATAAGTTGATTTGTGAGAATGATTGGTGTCTATCCGAGTAGAATGTGTAACCTCTCTCATCAGGATATTTAAATTTCCACACGTCTAATAGAGTGAGGTTATCCATCATTTCGAAAAACTCCTTGGAAGTTTCCCTTGGTTTTTCTTTATTTGTTTCACTGATTTTCTGTCTTCCAAGGGATTAATAATGGCATTCATGAACATCAGGCAACTACCTAAATGGGTCTCCCCTCAATAAGCCTTCTTTGGAAGATGGATTGACTCAGATAAGTGGTTGTATTATGATGACATATTAGAAAAGACAAATCTGAATCTTTTTAAAATGAAATCAAGAGAAAAATTGGAATCAGAAGGAATAAAGTTAAACTGGTTCCCTTACAGAAATTATTTGAGAGAATCCAGATGGATGTGAAAACTTATGGAATAGAACAAAAAGAGCAAGCAAGAATGTTGAAGTTACTGCGGGAAAACCCGCTTCACTTACTATCACATTTATATCAGGAGATTTTATACCAAGAAAGAGAAGATGAGACAGTCAAATCAGCAATGATATCGTGGGTTCAAAATGTCGGACATCCAATTCAATTAGAACACTGGGAACAGAGCTGGCAATGGACACAAAAATTTACTGCAGCTCAGAACCTAAAAGAGAACTATTACAAGCTTTTTCATAGATGGTACATGACACCAGAAAAATTAAAGAAGATATATAATACGGGAAAAGGGCATTATTGGAAGTGTCATGAGAACGTTGGAACACTATTTCATATGTGGTGGTCATGTCCTAAGGCTAAAAAATACTGGAATGATATACATAATATGATATGTAAAATATTGAGGGTTCAAATTGATAAGAAATCTGAACTGTACTTATTAAATATGACACATGTGTCAGATGGAACTGTTGCAAAGAAATATTGGAGAATAATGCTGTATATGATTACGACAGCCCATATTGAGTACACAAGGCTATGGAAAACTGAGCAGATACCTACAATAGAGCAATAGTGGGCAACTTTCATTGAAAATCGAAATACAGATATAGTCTCTCAGAGATTAAAAGGAAAATCAGATGATGACATTAACAAAGGATGGCAAATTGTTCTGGAAATGGGTTGGGTATTGACAGGCAACAATTCTTGATTCATGGTAGCATGAGTAGCTGGAAGTAAGAATCAGTGGAATATCACGGAACATGTAAAGTAGGGATGAAGAGCAGGATCTATCTTATATGTTAACAAATGTAATGCGATGCATAAATGTTGATATGTCAATGAAATAACAGTATTGAAATCCAGAGAGGTGCGGAAGATGCTGTAATAGTTCAGTAAAATGTACAATGAGAAAATTTTTTATACGATGTAATCATAATAAAATTAATTATATTAAAAAAAATAACGGTGTTCATGTCCCCCATGATCAATATATTTTCTTGACATTTCTCATTCAGATATTTGTTTATTTTTTTGCTGTATTTCTCTAAAAAAATTCTCCTTATTTTCTTGTGGTGTATAAACACCTACTGTAAGTAATTTGTAATTTGGTAAAGTGATTTCCAATCCAATATATTGTCCATTTGGATCTGCAAAGATTTTTTCAGCAATATAGGTTGGTTTTATGTATACTACTACTCCCCTTTTCTTTTTATGATATCCTGCAGTGAAACATTTACCCAATTTAGGATTTTTTAAGTATTTGGTATCTTTTTCTCGAATTCTCATTTCTTGTAAAGTTATTATGTCTGCGTTGGACTTCTCTAGATGGTGGAATATTTGTCGACGCTTATATTCTGAGTTTAGTCCTTTAACATTCCAGGATATTATTTTCATGGAATCATAGAATCATAGAAATGTAGAGTTGGAAGAGACCATTCCAACCCCCTGCCATGTAGGAACACCCTCAAAGCACTCCCGACAGAGAGACATTTTGTTTTACCATACTTGTTGGTTTGTTTTATTTATATATTTTGTTTTTGTTGTTGCTGTTGTTTTTTCTTTCTCCCTCTGTTGATGTTTCTTTGCTTATATAATCTACTTTTATAATTCTTTTCATGTTCTTACTTCTGTTTTATTGATTTTCGTCAGTCGCAATTTCTTCTGTCTTCTTCCTCCTCTTTTTCTTCCCCTTGTTCTTTTTCTTCTTCATCATCCAATTTCTTGCTTATTTCTTCTTCTTCTTGCCTTTCCTCTTCTTCTTCATTCTCCTTCCTTGTTCTTTCCTTATAAATGTTTCTTTCTGTTTTTCTTGTCGTTTAATCCATAGCTGCTGTTTTCTGTATATATCTCTGTTCATTGTCTTTTAATTGTTCTTGCTTTGTCCCTTCGTTTTGTTGTTCTTCTGATTCTAATTCTTTTTTTATTTTTTCATAAAATTGTCGCGCTTTTTGTATGGTATTTATTTTAACTCTTCTCTGTTTATATATAAAAGACAATCCTTCTATTCTGTTCCAGGTGTAATTGATATGATTTTTGTACAGGAATTGTGATAAGAATTTATATTCTTGTCTCCTTCTTAAAATTTGGACTGGAATATCCTTAAAAATTTTTATATCTCTATCGTCTATTATCAATTTTTGTGTGTAATTTTGTTGTAAAATTAGTTCCTTAGTCTTTGTTCTTATGAAGCTGACCACGATATCTCGTGGTAATTTCTTCTCTCTGGCTATCCTTGAATTGATCTGAAATATTTGATCAATGTCTTGGTCTAAAATATCCGGATCCACTTCTAAATATGAAGCTAATATTGCCAGAACCCTTTCGTATATATTTTCTTCTCTTTCCTCAACTAATCCTCTGAGCTTCAGGCATCTGTCTCTGTATTTTAATTCTAGCTGTGTAATAGCTATTGCATCTCTGTCCTGTGTCGTGGACTTCCTTTTCTGATGGCATCGCGCTCGGACGCTTAGCGGAGGAGCTCTGACTAAACTTCTGTCACAAACGGTTTAGCCAGGGGAGTTTGTGTGATTTTTTTCAAGCTTTCCTGACTGGTCCAGATACTTCTTTGGAAGAACTCCAGAGGGGGCTTGGAGGGGACCCATAGCAAGCCCAGCCATTTGTCATTAGGCGAATCAAAGAATCATAGAAATCTAGAGTTGGAAGAGACCACACAGGCCATCCAGTCCAACCCCCTACCATGCAGGAACACCCTCAAAGCAATCCCGACAGATGGTCATCAAGCCTCTGCTTAAAAAACTCCAAGGAAGGAGACTCCACTACACTCTGAGGCAGCATATTCCACTGCTGGACAGCCCTGACTGTCAGGACAAACAACAACGCAGGGGTCAGCACACCCAGAGTGCAATGGATGAGCCTCACCCTGGGAAAACCTCCTTCGTGATCAAGGTATCTCCCCTGCCAGGTATAAGTATAGAGAAGGAGCGAAGAGGTGAAGATGGGGTCACAGAGCTGCCACAGCCATTTGAAGACTGCTGCTTTAAATGCAGCACCAGCGACGCCAGGAAAATATTTTAAAGAAAACAATATACAACATTTGGAATTTTGAGATAACCTACTTGCTTGGTGCTGAAAACAATAGAACTCTGTGTATAAGAACAGAGAAGAGAAAAAAACAAGCCAGATTACTTGGAAGCAGTGAAATCACATACATCTTAAAGCAGCTTGCAGGAAAGAACTGCATGGTTGTAACGAATTCGAAATAGCGAAATAGCAAACCACCAGTTGGGAGGTAGTAAAAGCAGGAGTAAAGAGAGAACAATGATATAGAGAAGATTTGGAGACACTGACAGAAGAGGATTTAAAAGATAGTAAAGCAGCATAGAAGAGAAGTTATAAACTATACAAGAAGCCACAAAGTAAAATAAAAGTGAGAGGTCTAAAGGAAGAAAGCGGGGGAGAGAAAATAGACAACAGGAAGAACAGAAAAAAAAAAAGGTATAGAGAAAGAAAAAATCCAGGCAAACACAGTTTTTCCTGGCAGTGGTCCCACACTTCCCTGTGGTCTTGGGGATGCCATGGTTGTCCAGACATAACCCCCACATCTCATGGTCTGGGTGCAAGGTTCTCTTTGCCTTGGAGCACTACCAGAAACATTGTTGACTGGAGTGAGTGCACACTGCTCAGGAGGCTGAATCCAATGAGACCTCCATGGTACTACCTGCAAAGTACCAGGACTTTGTGGATGTGTTTGATAAGAAAGAGTCAGATCATCTGCCCTCACATCTGTCATGCCCTGCCCTGGAGACCTTGGCAGTGAGGAGGAGGATTTGGAATCTGAGGAAGAGGCTTCTGCAGTGGAAGGCGTTTCCCCAGAAATTTGCTCAGGAGAAGATAACAAACAACAGCAGGGGCCCGAGCAGGGGGAACAAATATGAGCAGGTGAGGCAATACAAATTGTTACTGTGCAAGAGAGACAATGCCAGAAAGAGGGGCTGCTCCGCTCTGCGCATTTAAGTAACAAGTGAGCCCTAATGAAGGATTACCTGTGGCAATAGCATGAGTAAGATAAAAGGCTGCCCACTGGCCCTTCCCTTTCAGGATCAGCAACTGATCTTTCCAGTAGCTGCGCCATATTCTCTTGTATCCAGATTACCTTGAACCTCTGCCTGTTTGACGACGTCTTGGGTTTGCCCTTTGGATTTGTTTGTTCTGAAGCTGAAGTCTGTTTGGACATTTCCCTGCTCTTGCCTTGTGAGTAAGCCCTGCTCTGTCACTTGTTAATTGTCTGCTTTGCCCTGGACACGACAACATCATGTCTATGATTATGCCATAGACCTGGTTCCTGGAGCTCCCATTCCTGCTGGCTGCCTCTACTTTTTGTCAGAGCTGGAATTGTTACCCTGTGTGTTGGGGGGTTCCGGGAGGGGCACCCAAATTGCCAAATAAAACACCAATTAGGGGAAATTAGCTGGAGCACTTTCTTGGCTAAACGAGAGGCAGGGTAATTTAGCGAGATCTTTAACCCTATGTATACAGCGGCGGGTCAGAGAACAGCTAGACAAGGTTTTCCAAATAACAAACAATATTTTATTAAAGACAAAAAACACGAAAGACAAGACATAAACTAACTAGCTGAGAAATAGAAACGGGAGTTGCAAAAGGATAGGCAATACGACACCTGGTCTCATAGTCCTGGAGAGAAGTGGGGATCCGGGGAAGAAAGCTCAGTGGGGCTCGCTGAGGGGAGTTTCCTTAGACAACCGGCAGCAAGGCAGGATGGAAGTCCAAAGTAGTCCGAAGACTGTTTGGAAATGCAGGGTTTTTATAGGGGAGTTTGTGCCTACTGGCTATGGCAAGCCAGGTGAGAACAAAAGGAATTTTAGTGCTAGACAAAGGATTTGGAAAGGTCAAGTTTAACATGATTGGATTTGCTCTTGATGACAATAGCGTGGCCAATACGCTGATGGCCCAACATAAAAGAATGGCTTGGCTGAGAGCCGTGCTATTGTGAAGTTTGCAGATGGAAGTTCCCTGAAGCTACGAGCGAGGCTTGAGTTGCTGGCCTCAATGGGGTCTGGAATGCAAAACCATTAATGGCCACACTCTGCTGTGCTTGTCCAGAGAACCTTGCAAACAAGTGGAGTGGGTTGACTGGAAAAAGGTCAAGCCAAGGCTGAATTGTTTGATATCAAAATGATATCTGCGGGTCCTCACCCACAGTGCCATAGTGGAAGTTACAGAATTAGCTACATTATGGGACTTCTTGGAGAAAAATCTCTGCCGGGGCTTTATTAGACCTTCCACATCCCCAGTGGGAGTGCCCGTTTTCTTTGTCAGCAAGAAATGTGGAGAACTTCATCTCTGTAATGATTACCGTGCCCTTCACTGCATCATCATTACCCGTTGTCCCTGATTCCTGTTGGAACTGTTCACTAAACTGGACCCCTGGGGGGCTTATTACCTGATTCATATTCATGCTGGGGACAAGTGGAAAACTGCATTTCAAACCCTGTATGGCCATTATGAATATATGGTCATGTCCTTTGGCCTTTGCAATGCCCTTGCGGTTTTCCAGCATTTTGTGAATGACATATTTTGAGACTATTTGGACCAGTTTGTGATCATTTAATTGGACAATTTTTTGATTTACTCCCCGAATCAGGCCTCCTGTGATGTCCATGTCTGCACAGTCCTCCAGCATCTCAGGGAGCACTGGCTGTATGTCAAGCTAGAGAAGTGCGCATTTGACCTCTTGGCCATAGATTTCCTGGGATACCAGATTTCCCACAGGGGCGTGGAGGCGGATCTTGCCAAAGTAAGGCCAGTCTCTTGTCAACCACCTAGAAACCAGAAGGAGGTGCAGTGTTTCCTGGAGTTAGTCAACTTCTACAGGAAGGTTATCCCCAACTTTGCTTCCCTGGTGGCTCTCATCACCAACCTGTCGTGAGGGAAGCTCCCCTTCCAGTGGACTCCAGGCACCCAGCAAGCCTTTCAGGACTTAAAAGCCCGATTTACAACAAAACCTATTCTCCAGCACCCTGACCCCAGAATTCCATTCATAGTGGAGACTGATGCCTCAGATGTTGCCACTGGAGCTGTGCTCCTGCAACCTGTTGCTTCAGGACTCCATCTATTGTGGTGCACTTACCATTCTCGTCAGCTGTCACCAGCAGAGCACAATTATACCATCTGGGAAAAGGAGCTCTTGGCTATTAAAGCGGCATTTGAACATTGGCATCACCTACTAGAAGTGGCAGCCCATCCTGTGAGGTTTGTACTGATCACCGCAATCTGGAGTACCTCCAGACAGCATGGAAACTTACACAGAGGCAGATGTGGTGGTCAGTTCTTTGCCAGGTTTAATTTCCACCTGCAATATGTACCCTGTGCCCAGAACTGACAAGCAGATGTGCTTTCGAGGAAACGAGAATATGCCTCCTCACTAGATATGGAGACACAATCCTCCATGCAGAATACTTTGCAGTCACCCACATAGCCTCCTCCCTAACAGACCTGATTCGGGATGGCCAGTCCCTAGACCCCTTGGACAAAGCACATTGGGAGAATGGGGGGAGAACCTTGTTACCTGAGAATTGTAGTGGCCACAAGTACAAGCAGAGGTGGATTGATAGGTATAGACCTGCCCTGTATGCCACTGGGCCAAAGATCAACCAGGAAAGCCTGTAGGACTTCTGCATCCCTTGCTCATACCCTCAGGACCCCGGAAGATGGCGTCCATGGACTTAATAGCTGATCTGCCTCTGGCCAAGGGCCATACTGCCATACTTGTAGTGGTAGATTTCTTCACCAAGATGGCCCACTTCATCCCCTGCCCGTGTCCCGACTGCCAGAGACAGTGTGCTTATTCAAAGACCATGTCTTCTGACTACACAGCCTCCTCGATGGGATCATATCTGATCACGGCTCCCTGTTCACTGCACAGTTTTGGAGTAGTCTCCTGCACCAACTTGACATCAAACTTCGCCCACCATCCACAGACCGATGGGAAGACTAAATGCATTAACACCACCCTGGAGGAGTACCTGCGATGCTATGCTAGCTACCAACAGGACAATTGAGATGACCTTCTTCCCTTGGCAGAGTTCACCTATAACAATGCTGTACATACATTTACACAACAGACCCCTTTCTTTGCCAACTATGGCTTCCACCCATGGGTCCACAATCTGAAGTCCCCAAGGTAGACCAGTGTCTCCAAGAACTCCAGGCAGCCCAGGCACTCTTACGAGAGTAGCTGTACCTCACAAAGGAAGCCTATAAAGCGGGAGGCTGAGAAGCATCGACCAGGCCCTCCCTTGAAAGTGGGAGATTGAGTGTGGCTGTCTACTCGCCATCTGCCATTGCCTAGCCCCTGTCAAAAGTTAGATGCCAGATTCGTCGGTCCTTATGTGATCACTGCCCAAGTTAACCCAGTGTTTTTTTGGCTTCAGCTTCCACATTCACCCAGTTTTCCACTGGTCTCTGCTGGTTCCTGCTGGAGACGTTTGGGATGCTGCTGCCCAGGGAACTCCACCAGCTCGTGTGCTGGTGGATGGGGAAGAGGACTTTGAAGTAGCCCAGATCCTGGACTCTTGAAGGTATCAGGGACACCTTCAATACATCGATTGGCTGGGGTATGGACCAGAGGAAAGATCATGAGAGGATGCTTCGGATGTTCATGCCCCTGATGGTTCAGCATTTTCATCACTGTTACCCCAACAAGCCAGATCTTCTTCATTCTGGGGGAAGGGATGATAGGGAAGGGAGTAGTGTCATGTCCCGCTTCCAGGACCTAGACTCTGACTCAGAGACTGAAACAGCAGAACCTGCTGAACAGAAGAAGGCAGTACCATCCACCCCAGAGACAGAACGGGGCAGTGCGGAGAGCCGAGAGCCCTGCTCCTTCCGACACAGAAGATAACTTACCAATACCCACCTTCACACAGCATAGGCACCAAAGGGAACACTTACGCTGATCCCAGCAAATTTATCACAAACAACAGTTAATCAAGCACTAGCCACATTGATCTCTGAGCCTATAAAAACTGAGCCCTTCCTCTCCAAACTTGTTGGTGATTAACTGACCATTTCTCCTGCCATGTCTCTGCTTGTTGTTTCTGCCTCCGCCTGTTTCCCTGCCGTATATTGACTGTCTTTGATTTAAAGATATTGCTGGGACTGTTGTTTACCTCATATTTGTGAAAGACTGTTTCTTTAGTAGAGTAAAATAACTAATTACTTTGTTGCAAGAACTGCTTGCTGTGTGCCTCTAATCAGCTGTCCTTTGGTCAACTGCCCAAACTGAGTGTGGACAACACCTTCCAGTGGGTTCTAACCTGTATTTGGTTGGAGCTTGCTGTCTGTTCAATCTGGCTTTTTCCCCCACTCACAGTGATTTCAGCAAAGGCTGATAGGAAAAAGTATGCAGATGAGCTTCTACTCTCTTAAAGCTTCCACTCATCATACCCGTACAAAGGTTTCTTTCATAGCCAGTATATTAGTTTTGCCCTGAAACATCTCTCTTTCCCATTTTGCTTTAGAGACTTTTTGCACATAAGAAACCCATGGTGTCCTTTAGATGTCCCAGAAACATACATTTCTGACTTAGATTCTTAGGATTCCTTAGCTGTTTTGTCTTACTATATGCTTATGACTCTCTTCCATCCCACCTCAGTGATCAGGACCATTTTCACTTATACCCCTTACAGTTGATTCAACTGAGGCTCGATACTTCTCAACTTCTGCTCCCCATTCTTCCCCAGTTTGCTTCCCATTCTTCATTTAAAAGCTACTCTGCTACCTTTTTATTGCTATGTGTCACCAATCAGGTTCCATTCTGGTTCAAGTGGAGCCCACCTCTTTGTACAGACCTGGCTTGTCCCAGGTGTTCCCTACTGCCTATCAAATCTCCCTATACCACTCTCTCCCTGCAAGGACACTTCAACTTCTGTTTTAGTTGGGCCTGTCAATGGTCAGCCATTTCCGTACTACATTGTCATAGTGCTATTATTGCTCTTTCAACATCCTGTCGAATTCTGGGTTTTGTAGTTTACTGAGGCCAAAGAGCTCTCTGGCTGAGAATTCTAAATGCCTCTCCCTAAACTGTAAACCCAAGGATTCCATAGGATGTTGAGAGTAACAGTATAGGGCAGCAATGGCTGTACAAACAGCTAGGAACTTGGACACTTTCTATCAACCTATATTTAGCTTCTAGGAAATCATAAATACATTTCCCAGCATGACTGGTACCACAACTGACTCCCAAGCACTGTTTCCCAGACTGTTTAGATGACATCTGATGCCACCTTTGCAAGTTAAATGGCATTCACTTTTGACTTTATGCCCATAAAAAAACAACAACTATGTTTCTAAATGAAAACATTCACTTCTACATTTAAATACATTTGAATCATGGACACTGTCACTCAAATTCCTGGCTAGCTTACTAAGGGGACCATAGATCAATTTTTATTTCTGCAAGAACACACAGTTACTGTCCTGCTAAGGTACAACTGGGAAACTTTTCACTTTCCAGAAGTTTTGGAGTTTGTTCCCCCCAAACTGTGTGCAGTATAGATTTATTTAAATAATAGATGATGGTATTATGGAAGTTGTCATCTAAAACTTATAGAGAGCTATTGTTCCCCAACCGTGTGCTAAAATATAGATAACATCCAAATATAGCATGAAGGTCACCTTGAATTAGATGGAATCAAAATGTATTTCAAAAAACACAAACAGAACATTTCATACGCTATAAGGAAAAGTGAACAGTGTTTATAGACTAATTAATAACAGCAAGTGGTTAAAAGGAAAAGAACTCACAGCTTTTCAGCTTCAGCCTTGCACATTCTGATATTTCAGATCTGGTGACCAAAACAATAAAAGTGTGCCTAATCAAAGACACTATGATATTGATTCACTTTCTAATATGCCCAAAATAGAATCTGTCTTTTTAAAATATAGCTGCACACTATGAAGCATTTACTTCCCAGCACAATCCACAATTCTCTTTCTTCATCTGCCACCACCAGCAAAAATCCTTCTAGAGTATATGCATAGCCCCCTAATATGAAGAAGAAATGCATATTCATACAGTGAGTAGCAATGCATTTCAATATATATTCAACATGTGGAGAAAAATCATATTCATATCTCATGCTTGAAAAAAAAGCACCAATGACAGCAGCAAACATAAAGGTTACATGATTTATTTAGAGAATTAACTTGTATTACAGATTTCTTCATACAAGTAATCTAAATGTAATTTCAACCTGTAAAGCTCCAGAAATCAGTGATCAGATGTTACTAACAGGTTTGGCTGGTTTCGCTTCTTCAAGCTCAGCTTCCAGCCAGCGATATTTACGATGGCGCCGCAGAACTTCAATGGCTTTCTGCTCTACAGGAGTTGGGACAACACCCAAGTCCTCCAATCCAGGAAGGTTAGGAAATCTCATGTCTGTGGTGTGGAACTTTAAGAGAGACATAATAACAGATTATGAGATATAAATTAATCCAACAAAGCCTTATCTTTTCCATTCAAATTATTTTAACCAAGATGATAATTAATAATAGAAGATTATTTAATAGGTGAAGAGCTACTATTAGGCATGGCCAACAGCTTTCATATTAAAGTGAGATGAGACTTCAACACCAACAGCTGAACTGTTACCATGTCACATCGTTATCTACTGTGCCAAAGTTTTGGCCTATGACTTGGAAAATGGACATCTGAGCTCCTCTGGAGTTTTTTAAAGGGAGTCACAAAAAGCAGACAGAAACAAAGTTAATTTAAAACATGCAAAATAACATGTTTAACTTATATTTTGTAACTGTTACAGTAGACCAGGGCAACTGTTACAGTAGACCAAGGCAACTACAGTAGACCAATTGGCAACTGTGAGGAGTGCTGGTGACATTTTTCCCACCCATGGCCACCCTATGAGAGGCACCAGCATGTTTGTATGCACTGGAAGTGATGTCATGCCTTACCATTTTTGGCTGCCTTATGTCAGTGAGAGAAGGCAAGCTCTCACATCTGTGGGAGTTTCAAATTTTTTGGTGTGTTTTTTTTTGTATGGAAATCTTTCAAAAAATGGTGGAAATTTAGAGCAGGGCTCATGGACTGACATGGGGCTTTGGGGGCTTAAAAATGGGGTATGGGGGTCTATACTTTCCTTATCCTGGCACCAGGCCACACATTCCAGAGAAAATAAGAGCTAAAAATGGTTCTTCACTAAATATTAATGGGCAGCTAATAAAACTATATTTCCACTACTAAAGCCAAACCTATCCAGGAAAAAAACCACTGCCTTTCTTTACAACTGCACCCAACAGCATCAATGATAACTTATACTCTGCAAATAAGAAGACACCTTTAATAGGAATGTCATTCAAAATACAAATGACTTGTTGCAACACTAAATTGCAAATTGCCCCAACCTTGTCAATATATACTTTTGATGGGGCACCCCTTTGTGTGCAGGTAAAGCACCACCTACCCTCTGCTCCATGTTATTCCAGAACCAACAAAGCCACCAAGTAATGCATCAAAATTATTTTATTATGGAATCAAATTCACTTCACAAATTCACCTTCTCCAGTTCAACTGAATTATATCCACCTGTCCATCTTGACAAGGCATTAGGCACCACTGGCAACACTTTTCCACAAACAAGAAGTAGCAGAAATATTCCAACAAACATAAAGGAAACTAAAACTTCTCTCCCCCAGATTGTCTTCCTGAGGATTTTCAAGTGGATGAAGAGAGATGATAGTCTTAGATGCTGTTGGAGCAGCTCCCTTCTTCCTTTCCCACTCACTGGGACTCTTTCTCAAAGAGTATTCTCCCCTGCAGCCATATTCTACTGAATTAAAGAGCTTGGTGGGGATCTTGAGAGTCCACTAGTTTGGATGAGTCCATCTGCTTTAGGTAACCCTTTCTTCTGGTGAGCAGGAAGCTAGGAGGCAGATATTCACTCCTAAACTCCCCAGGAGTTTTGGTCTGTTCTGCCACAAGGAGAGTGACATCTTTACAGCGCTCACTGACTCAAGGGTCATTAGCGCAATGAGGGAGAGCCCTCGCGCTATTGTAAACTTCGCAAAAAAGCCCCTTGCACTCCGCACACAGCAGGGCATTTGCGAGAGAGCACCGGTCCCCATCCGGTGCCTTTTCCGCATGTGAGTGTCAAGGGCCACGCCCAGGTCCCTCCCTATCCCCGCCCCACCGGCCCTGATTGGTCGGTGGGTTTTTTTTTCATTTTTTTTTTCGGTCCACCGTGCTAACGTTAGCACGATAGATCCTGCCAACGGGTCATCGCAGCAGCCCCAAGGGCAGCCCAGTAGCAGGGCTCACTCCTCCTAACGAGCCGCCCCGGAAAAGGTGGAGACTGGCTGGAAGCATTGCAGCTGTGACGCAGCTGGAGCAGCAGCCCTCCCCACTACGCCGATGACCCGCCATGGAGCCTGGCGAGACAGAGCTCCTCGGGACACTGGCAATACAGCTGTATATGAACAACGTGACTGCTGTGCGAGCCTGGACGGCAGGACAGCGGCGGTGGGGCGGGGAGCCGTCATGGGGGCGGCTGTGGCCGTCTGCACCCGAGCAGCCGCCACCACCACTGCCTCCGCAGCATCCGACGGGGAGCAGCTAGCCGATCCCCACGTCACAGTGCATGCCTGGCTGGGCACCCTTCCGCGCCCCCGGAGATGGTGGATCAGGACCCGTGTGCAGCGAGACTGGTGGCTCCAGGAAGTGCTGGCAACCTGGGATGACGAAACGTGGCTGTACCACTTCAGAATGACACGGGCCACCCTCTTCGAAATTGTGGAACATCTGCGCCCACAGCTTCAGCGCGCCACTACCGTCATGAGGGTGCCCATCTCTGTAGAGGAGCGGGTCGCCGTCGCGATCTGGTGGCTCTCCACTCCCCTAACCTACAGGAAGACCGCCAACACCTTCGGACTCGGAATCTCTACTGTGGCAGAGATCGGCGTGGAAGTCTGCCTCGCCATAGAACATGTCCTGCTGAGCACCACTGTCCGCCTGCACAACCACCGCACGGTGAGTCCGCTCAGCAGTAGCGGCTGTGCATCAGGCAGCATGACCGTCTGGCGACTGCCATGTCATGCACAGCCGTGGCGCGCGCCCCCTCCCATCCCCACAGCTCAGGTGGCACGCTGCCACTAGGGACACATAGCCGGGGCCGGTGGGCGGGCGTCACCAGGCAGGGGGCGGCGGCTCCATCCTCCCGTCAGTCCCCGCCTCCCCGAGCCATGTCACGTCCCAGTGGCGTCAGCGAAGCCCCCAATACATTGATGTCCCCTGTTGATGGCAGTTTCACATCCCACCTTTAGGTCATGGACGGCTTCGAGGCCATGGGATTCCCCCAGTGTATTGGCGCCGTGGACGGGACCCATATCCCCATACGGCCCCCGAAAGCACGGGCACAGGAGTTCCTCAACAGAAAGGACAGCTTCTCCATCCTGCTGCAAGGCCTGACGGATCATTCCGGGCAGTTCCTGGATATTGATTTGGGGTATACGGGTCGCACCCATGATGCACATGTCTTCCGCCACTCAGCCCTGTGGCAGGCCATGGAGGCCAAGCGATTCGTCCCCGGCAACCCATCACCATCCACGGCGTGCGGGTCGGGCCCGTCATCTTGGCAGATGGAGCCTACCCCTTGGGACGGTGGCTCATGAAGCCCTACAGAGGTCGCCTAAACCCCCAGCAAATGGCCTACAACAGAGTATTCCATCAGTGCCGCAATGTCGTGGAGCGTGCCTTTGGTAGGCTGAAGGCCAGATGGGGCTGCCTGTCAGCTCCACTGACCGTCTCGGAGCCTAATTTCCTGCCGGTCGTCGCTGCCTGCGTGGTCCTGCACAACATCTGTGAAAGCAAGGGCCATGCACTGCATCCCAGCCTCCCCCCGCCCGCACCCGTCACCATCCCCCCAGGTGCCTACGTCTACGCGGCACACGATCAGAGGAGGCTGCGGGAGGGCCAGAGGGTCAGGGACGCCATCGCCAGGATGATCGCTGGCTGATCCACCGTCTCCGCCCCCAGCCGCAGCCAAAGACACCGTGTGCCTTCCCTCCCCGATCTGGTGACGAAACATGGAAGCACAGCACGTATTCTGTATGCATCAGCCTTTGCCTCTGTGAATAAATGGTACACGTGGTGCCCCATGACCCCTTGTGTGGACCCTCATTGCCATAAGCACAGCACGTTCGCGCTGCCAGCATGGTCCGTGGTCCCCGTTGGCAGAGGGAGGGGGGAGACATGCCACGGGAACATCAGAGGGCATGCCGAGGGGCAGCCAGTGCAGGAGAGGCGCCCATGACTGAGGCATCCCTGTCGCACCCATTCTTAACTGCTGGGCAGGAAGGACACAGACATGGTGGCAGGAATGTGTGTTTATTAGGCAGTCTCCGTACGCGGTGACAGGCAGGCAGCAGAGGGAACCCATGCCGGGCAGCGAGTGCCAGATGTTGTTCCCTGTTTGCCGCCGGCAGCAATGCTCACCAGCAGAGCAGAAGCAGGTCCCCACCCGGGCACCAGAAGGCATAGAGAAGGCAAGCAGTTACGTCCCTTCCCTGCAGAGATGTCCTCCCCCCTTCAGGCAAGGCAAGCCAAATCATGGGCTATAGCGTTGCACTCTCTTTCGCGCACGTCTCCCAGTCTCAACAGCAGCCTCCTCTTGGGACAGCCCCTCAGGAGGCAGCTGGGCGACAGAGGGAAGCCCGGCCATCCCTTGTTGCGATGTGGAGGGGACCGCAGAGGAAGCCAGGGGAGTGGAGCCACCGCCCGAAGGGCGAGACCCCAGCTTGCGCAGTATGACAGACATGAGCCTGTTCGTGCTGCGCATCTCCTCCACCACACCTTCCTGGCACTCTGCGTTCCTGTCCACATCCTCCCTGTACGTGTCGACCAGTTGCTGGAGAATGGCATTGGTAGCAGTCAGCGCCGTCTCCATCCCTCTCGGTGCGCCCTCCGCTCGGCTGCCGAGGCATCATGCAGCTCCCGTGAGTGCTGCATGATGGCCATGGCAATTGCCTCGCCCCTACGCCCTGTGCGGTCCCTCGTCCGGGCAGCCACCATCCTTGAGCGGGGAGACATCGCCGCAGTGCTGACAGTGGATCCGCCGCTTCGCTCACTCGGACCTGGCTCTGGAAGGAACACAGACAAGTTGTCAGTCCAGGGAGCAGAACAACCCCCACCCCCGGTGCCCTGTGGGCTCGCAACACATTTCCGGACGGCCAGAAACATGAGGGAGGGACACAGGCCCCTGCTGCACGGGTGCCACACTGGCAGCATCTATGGTTCACTGGGCAGCGCCTCTATGGGAGGGCTCTGCACCATCCGGCCACGGTGTAGAGGTCTTTTCTCATCATGCTTACCAGGGCGAAAAAGCCCTGAGTCGGTGGCCGCGCTCCCTAACATGGCCTCGTCATCGGCCGACTCCTCGCTTCCCTGGCCGCCGCCAGCGCCCTCGAAACTACCCACGCTGCCTTGGCCACTAGGCAGGGGTTGGCTGCAGCTTCCCATGCTGTCCTCATCTGGCATATTGTCCTCCGCTCGTGCCGCAGACCCTGTCAAGAGCATGACACCACACACTGTCTACTTGAGCGGATGGCTGGCGACAGGCCCCCCTGGCACCCAGTGACAGCTGACGTCCTGGCTCCTGATGGCCGTGCCCAATGGCAGCGTGGCCACATCGGCCACGCATGCCTGGGGTGGCACGGAGGGACTTTCCTGTTGCATACAGGGGGAACGTGGGCATGAGGGGGCCGCGGGATCCGAGGGCTGGACATAGAGATGTTGCCCATGGAGTGCCATGTTTCTGCATCACACGCACACACAAGCAGTCACGGCCAACGGAGCAGCACCAGGGTGTGCCTCAGTGCCATAGGGACCCCACCGGGGGCCGTGCTGCAGAAGCGGGTGCGTGGCGCTTACCATGGCACACGTCACCGTGTCACCTGCCGTGCTTCTCCAGGCCAGGCCTCCTGAGCTCACTCTGCCCTTGGCTTCCCCCCGCTTCCTGCGTCCGCTGATGAGCCACTGTGCCATGTTTTCCCTATGCCCGCTCAGTTGACATTCCTGAACTGCAAGGGCTGCCAGACTGGGAGCCGCTTATCAGCAGCCCACATTCCAACCCTGTCGCCTCCCTGCTATCCCAGACATGCACCTGCATCCAAGGCCTGAGAACTGCCCAGCTCCTGGCACTCCCATTCGGGCCGTTCCCACGGGAAGCCAACAGCCCAGAGCGGGAGCGCGGGGGAGGCAGCCCGGGCTCCGGAGAGGACTCCAGGTCCCATCGCTTCCCCTGTGCCTGGCAGCCTGTGGGGCGGACAGTGGGTTCCGGCCCAGCGCCCCACGTGCCACCGCCGCCAGCCCAGGAGGCCCCTTCCCCCAGGGACGTTCCTACCGGTCGACACTGCAGGGTCGTCATCCGTGGTCTGAGATGCATCCATGGGCTCTTCCTCGGGTGCGGCAACCCTGGTGTCTGCGCGTCCACCACCACCACCACGGACCAGTTTGAGGCTAGAGGTGACACGCTTCGGGGCACGCTCGCATCCCCACGGAGGATGTCATGGAGTTGCCTATAGTAGGGGCAGGTGGCGGGCTGCGCTCCCGTCATGCGGTTATGGGCGAGGACCCGGCGGTACTCCTGGCGCATCATTTTCGTCTTGATCCTACATTCCACGGCCATCCGGCGGTGACCCTTGCGTCCCATCTCTGCTGCGATCTCCTGGAACACTTGTATGTTCCTCTGGCTACTGCGCAGGAGCTCCTGATACCTCGGCTGGCCCCAGATCTCTAGGAGATCCTCGATCTCAGCGGGCCGCCATGCTATTCCTCTCCCTTGAACCCTCTCGGGGGAGGCGGGCGCGTCCATGTCGCCTTCCTGCGGTGCACCGAGGGGGCACACGTTTCCCCCTCGGAGCTTTGGCTGGAGGCGTGGGCAGGCACGAGAGCCCCTGCCCACGTAGTAACGTGCTAACGATGGAACCGAGGAACTCCTGGCAAGGGACTGGCAGCCGCCCCTATGGGCGACCTCAGAAACTAAAAGGAAAGCCCGCCTGGGCTGCCTGCCTGTCGCTGTGTGATGACAGCCATGTCTATTTGAAAAAGCCCCCTGGAGGGCAAAGGAAGTGGCCAGCTCAGGACCGTTGGAACTAGGGGCGGAGTGAGTGTGGGTTCCTGTTTGCATGGTGAGGCGAGTGTGTCTGTGCGTGGCGTCTGAGTGGTTGTTGTGTGTCGTGTGCGTGTTGTGTGTGTGTTACGTCGTGGGTGCGTGTGGGCATGCCTCGGGAAGGGACCCTGTGGGCCGACGATGAGGTGCAGGTTCTCCTGTCCCTCGTGGCAGCCAGCGAGGGCGTGGATGTGCTTATGAAGAGCACCCCACTGCCCAGCAAGGCCCTGTATGAGGGTCTTGCGGCTGGCCTCATGGCCAAGGGCTTTGAACGGACGGCGGCCCAGGTCACCAACAAGTTCAAGGCCCTAAAGTGTCGTTTTTTGACACAATGGAGCTGTTCCGTGGCCATCTGCCCCCGCATGCCCGGCCGAAGTTCTTCGCGGCCATGTTCCGCATCTGGAAGGCGGCGGAAAGCCCAGGTGGGCCGAGAGACACAAGGGCGGTAAGTGACAACGCACATGCCCATGTTGTCCCTGCTCCCATGCCACCATGGCCCTGTGAGGGGGCGACAACCAAGCCATGGACGGCCAGGCCATGGTGCCACCTCACTCATTGCTGGCCTCCGGCCTCGGTGGCCACCTGAAAGGGCTGCCCCAAGGGACAACCGTGGGGGACGGACGCTCACACCGCCCCCTCGCTTCTGTTCTTCCCGCAGGAGCACGTAGGCGTCTTGTCCACGCGCTCACGGCCGCTGCGGGACAGCCCGGGACACGACGGTGAGGTAGATGTCCCCGTGCCACCCTGCCCATGGGATTCCCTATGCAGAGACAGTGGCAGTGCCCTTCTCTGGGGGCGGTGCCGTGGCCCCTGCCACTGTCCATGCAGTAGTCTCTGTCCGGGCCGCCCAGCTAAGATCCACTTTTGCCCCCTGCTTGCAGCTCGCCGCGGGATGAGGCCTCTGCCAGAGTCCTCCCAGTCCTCAGAGGGGGAGGGGACGTTGGGGAGCCGTCTGCAAGCGCGCGCCCCTGCTCCTGTGACGCCTGAGGCTGCCAGTACAGGTGAGAACCCCCGCCCTGCCTACTATGGCCAGCGGCCACACTGCATTTGTGCTGCTGTCAGGGAATCCTGCCTGGGCTCTCCATCCTCCTGGGGGGGCTGGGCGGCTGCAGCTGTGGCTGATCCTGCTGTTGTTGCTCCCCCAGCTGCATCTGGCACCACCCCCCAGGGACTGTCCACCACCACCACCACGTCGGAGGATGTTGCGTGGCGCATGATGGCGCCGGGAGCTCGCCGACAGCGGGGCCGAGCCATGTGCCTGGTGAGTGGCGATGGGACTGGCCTGCTGGCACACGGACAGCCATGTGTGAACCTCTCCCAGCTTCCCTGCACACGGAAGCTCGGGAATCTTTCCCCCCTGAGCTTTTGCTGTCATGTCATCCCTGATAGGAGAGGGACCTGTCCTCCTCCAGCAGCGGATGGCCGGCGTGGAGCCCTTGGGGGCGGCTGTGCGGCGTGTGGCTTCTCCGGCGCTGGCGGCTGGCGACGAAGGTGAGTACGGGGAGGGTGGTGTCCTGTCGGGTGTCCCCCTGTCCCAGGCCTGTCCGCAGTGACGGTGGTTGCCTGTGGGAGCTTCGGCAACTCCTGTGCAGCCATGGCCACACAGTGACAGATTGGTGCTCCCACAGGTGTGGCTGGAGTCGTCCACGGGCCAGAGCTACCCACGGTGCCGGACTTGCTCCTGCGACTGCGGGAACTGGAGGAGCAGGTGGCCTCGTCGGAGGAGCACAACAGGAGGGAATGTGAGTGTCAGGGCGGCTACTGCCCAACCACCCCTTGGGGCATGCTGTAGGGGCCGCCGCCGGGCTTTCCGTGGCCACGCTGACGCCTTGGTGTCCACCTGTCTATCCCCTGCAGATGAGACCCTCCTGAGGTCCGTGGAGGCAATGGCTACAGCTGTGGCTCAGAGGCTGGGGTTTCTGGAGGCCACGGTCCAACACCGCCTAGCCGCCATGGAGCAGACCATTGCGCAGCTGCTCCAGTGGAGGGAGCAGGTCACGGGGCCTCGGTGAAGTGCCGCTGGCGGTGCCTGCTGTATATAGTTGTCTGTTGTGTGTTGAATGTATATAGTTGTGTATTTTTTGTATGTTGGTTGTTTGCTTATATGTTGAGATTCTGTGCAATAAATTTTTTCCGTTTGTAAACAGTAGTGTGTGGTTCTTTCTGCGGAGCAGGGGAGGTGAATTGGGGCGCCCTCACACTCCAGCTAGCCCAGTGAACCTCTCAGAGAGACATCCACGTGTAGACAGGTGGTAGGAAGAGGTGTAGTGTGTGGCTACTGTGTTCATTGATGTTGGAGCTGCAGAAGAGGACAAGGCCAAAGGAAGTTTGTTTCCAGTCCTGCTCCAGACGTTCAGAATGGGTGCATTGCGACAACAGTCCAAAGGAGTGACCCAAGGATATTCTATTTAGCTAGTCAGAATGGGGAGTGGATGTCTCGTGGCCAGTGGATAGGGATTGGACTCAGCCAAGGGCAACTTGGCATGTCTGTGAGTGGGACAGGGAAATAGATGGGAGGGTCCTCCATTGGGGTGGGCGGTGGGTCGGCTACTGCAGTGGCGGGGGAATGGGGTTGTCGCTGTGCTGTCGAACTGGGCTGACCCTCAGCCCGGAGGAGACGCTGGTCCGTGCTACTGTGCTAACGGGCTACTGTGCTAACGATAGCGCCGGTTTTTTTAAAAAGCTCCAGACCCCGGGGGCTGCTGTCGTCTCGAGTGCGGCGACGCAACCCCGGGGTGGGCTCTTGCAGCGATGTGTCGGGCAGTGTTCCTTGAGTCCATGGCGGCAGCGGTGTCTCTGTTGCTGGGCGGCGCTTCCCGCCCAGCTACAGAGTTGCTGTGTGACGGACAGCCAGCTGGGACTGCCCGCACCCCGCCCACTCCCGGATCCTTCGCGTAAGAGGGCTCCGCAGGCCCGCGGGTTGCGTGAGCAATACGTAAAGGAGGTCATTTTCGCTTCCAGGCGAAAATGAAAAAACGCGACTCCAGCACTACTCACGATCGCGACAGCCCCGGGTCGGCGGGAACGTCATGCGGTACGGCGGCTCGTGAAGGGGGGAGGGAGCGTGTTTAATACGCTTTCAAACTGCCATGCGAAAAGGGCCAAGGCTTGACTCAGTCTTCCATCACTGATTGCTTCAGAAGCTTCTACTCTGGATTTCCCCCCAACTCCTGAATCCAAAAAGACTCTTTTGTCTTTCACTTTGTCCTTGCCTGCATTCTGCTCCTACATGTCATCCTTTGTCCCCCCTACTTCTCCCCTCTACCTGTCTCCTTGGTGTCCCGTTTGCCCCATTCGCTCTATTTTGTTGTCCCCTGATTTCTTCCTGCTTCCATTTCAATTCTCTACCACTACTCCATTCTTCAACCTCCATCCCAGAATACTCACTGGCTTCTGCAGTACATGCAGTGTACCAAATGTGCAGCATGTTTCAGGTCAGCTGCTGCCAGATGCTACTGCTTCTCTTGGACCATGGCCTGCCTCCTCCTCACACTGTCATTAAGTGAGTGTCCTGCTGCAAGTGGCTCTCTGCCATTTTGCTGGACTCATCATCATCATCTCATGTTAGGATACTAAACACCATCATGATTTTTGAATATCAAAACACTGACAAAGCATATACCTAGCAGATTGACTTGTTCTTTATTTTAATACAAAATACTGTGTGACATTGGTAATCAAGCTGATATTTTAACTGACTGTATTTTCCATTTTGTTTTTTACGCATTTTGCTGTTATATTCACTTATACACACAAGAAAGTAAAAAAGATACATGGTCCCTCAACTTTTGTGAGGCTTCAGCATGCAAATCATTGCAAAAGTAAAAAAACCCTGCAAATAAATTCCCCCTGTCCAAGTGAGCACTTCCTCTCCCATTGCATTCCAGAGCTTCCCACGCCCCCCATTTGCTTGCCTTTTGACCAGGCACGCTGCCTTCCTTCCAGGTGCCCTGGGCAAAAGCCAAGTGATTGGGAAGGGGTAGCCACATGCTTGGAGAAGGCACGCAGAAGCCTTGTACGTGAACAGGGTTGCCCCTCCTATTTGCTTGGAAAGAAGGCATGCAGGCCTCAGCAAAATATAGAGGAATGGGAGGAGGAGAATGTGGGGGGAATGGATGCCTCACAAATTAATTCACCCAAGGTCAAACCTGCAAATGTGGAAGGAGGACTGTACAGGTGTTCTTCTAGTCTGCACTTACCCGGTCAACTTTGTCTCTTGTTGTCCAAGGCTCAAATGGAGTTGTCTCAAAGAATCTTGCAAGTAAACTGTAATGCACATATCATAAGAAATAAGTAAATCCTTATGTGAGCTTACATGTAAATATGTAACATTTAAATTAGAGTATACTTTGGTTTATTTTAAATTTTATTTAAGAAGTTTCAGAGTCTGTGTCCACTGACTGCCCTTCAACCTCGAAATGCTATTAAAATGACTACTTGAGGTATAAAATCGATAATAGCAGTTGTGACAATGTACTTCCAAAATGGATGGCGAAAAGTTCAGAGAGAGACTGCACTCGTGCATCAAATGAGATTTGAGGGAAATGGAGAGCGTGAAGGAAGAACTTCTTGTGAGCACAATTTGACAATTCCTTAATAATATTCATTCAGTTGTAAACTGAGGGCCATTTCTCAAAACGTATTAGACAAAAGCAACTGAAAGTTCTCTCCACAACATTATTTTTGTCTTGTAGTAAATATGTAGTAAGTACATCCTGTTATGCAGGGCTTTTCCCATCATGAGAATAAAAAAAGTAGGCAGATGCATTTGGCACATCTTTTTACCTGCCATCATACTAAACCTGTCTTAGAATACAGTGGCCCCTCCACTTTCATGGGGTTTCATGGGTTTGGGGTGCAGAACCCTCATGAAAATGAAAAAAAACTGCAAATAACTCCCTGGTGCTCCTCCCATTCTCCTCTGAGGCTCCTCCTCATTCTCTTGCTTTTTGTCTCTGTGCTGGGGCAAAGTGTAAGAGAATGGGATGGAAGAGCTCTGGAGGTGAGAAGGAAGTTGTGTGCATACCTTACCCTCATTCCCTGGCATTTTGCCTTGGTGTGCATACTCTGCACCAGAGCAAAATGTAAGGGAATGTAAGGAGGAACTCTAGAGTGGAGAAGGAAGGTGCTTGTGTGCCTTCCTCTCCCCCTGTCCCTTGTGTTTTGCCTTGGTGCATCTTCTCTGTGCTGGGGCAAAATGCAAGGGAATGGGACAGGGAAGTATGATGGACTTTCTGAACTGTGCTATCCTGAGTGCCAGAGCAGCTTAGCAACAGCTCTTCAGGACAGAAACCCAGCCCAATACTGTGAGAGAAGGGCTGGTGGCTCAGAAGAAAAATATAAAAAGGGAAACACTGATTGTCACTTGTCAGTCCTTCAGCTAGAGAGGCTCTGGAATATAGTCCCTCAGTCAGCTAGGGAGGTTTTTCTGTGTGTGAAAGGGTTTAATTCTCAAGGAAGACAGACAGACGCAGTTGAGTAACTACACCATTATAGAAGCTAGTAAAAAAGTGTGACCTCAGTTTGGGGGTTGAGCCATTGGTGAAAGTGTCACCAAAGGGCTGTTTATGATACTTTTGTTTATATAAGAGTTTAAAGGTGTAAGGAAACTGACTAAAAGTACTCTGAAGAGTTGTATGAACCCCAATACTTTGTTTTATATGTTTTGTATATGAATCACTGAAACCTGGTGGGATGAGTCTCATGATTGGAACATAGTGATAGGGGGGTATAAACTATTCCACAGAAACAGACCAAACAAGAAAGGAGGAGAAGTAGCCTTATATGTCAAGGACGTTTACACCTGTGAAGAGATCCATGATGTAAATCCAGGAAGCCAGGTTGAGAGCATCTGGGTAAGAATTAAGGGAGTGAGAAACAATAGGGATGTCATTGTGGAAGTCTACTATAGACCTCCAAGCCAGATTGATAATTTGGATGATGCCCTTCTGGAACAGATGATCACACATTTAAAAAGGAAAGATGTAGGAGTAATGAGAGATTTCGATTATCCTGATATATGTTGGAAGTCAAACTCTGCCAAGAGTTTAAGGTCCAACAAATTCCTCACTTCCTAGTAGACAATTTCATGGTCCAGAAGATGGAAGAGGCAACAACTGGATCAACTATTTTAGATCTGATCCTGACCAACAGGGATGACCTTGTTAATGGGGTGGTAGTGGTGGAATCCTTAGGAGGGAGTGACCATGCTCTACTGGAATTTGTTATCCAGTGGGAAGGGGAAGCCAAATGGAGCCAGACATGAATTCTAGACTTTAAGAAAGCTGATTTCTGTAAACTTAGGGAATTGCTAGCTGAAATTCATTGGCCAAGAATACTGAAAGAGAAGGGAGTTCATGATGGATGGAAGTTTCTAAAAAGTGAGATACTGAAGGCACAATTTTAAAAATGTGCCAATAAAGAGGAAGAATGGCAGTATCTAAAGAAACCAGAATGGCTGACTAAAGAACTCTCAGCTGAGCTAAGTGTTAATAGAAACATGTATAAGAAATGGAAGAATGGGGAAATCTCCAAAGAAGAATTCAAACAAATAGCCAGGATATGTAGGGATAAGATCAGATAAGCTAAAGGAAAGAATGAACTCAGGCTTGCCAGAGACATTAAAAACAATAAACAGGGCTTTTTTTAGATATGTCTACAGCAAAAGGAAAAACAAGTAAATTATAGGGTCACTGCATGGAGAAGATGGCCAAGTACTAACAAGGGGAAGAGAAAAGGCAGAACTACTCAACACCTTCTTTGCCTCAGTTTTCTACCCAAAAGAAAGAAGTATTCAAACGTCAGGGTGCAGAGCAGATGGAAAAGTGGGGGAAATGAAGCACAGAATAGGTAGAGAAGTAGTACAGGAATACCTAGCTACTCTAGATGAATTCAGCTCTCCAGGGCCAGATGAATTACATCCAAGGATATTGAAAGAACTGGCAGAAATCATTTCAGAATGACTCGCAATAATCTTTGAGAACTCTTGGAGAACAGGAGAAGTCCAACCAGACTGGAAGAGGGCAAATATTGTCCCCATCTTCAAAGAGGGGGAGAAAAGGAGCCAAATATTATCACCCAGTTAGCCTGATATCAATACTGCGAAAGATTCTAGAGCAGATCATGAAATAGACAGTTTGTAATTACATAGAAAGCAATGCCAAAATCACTAAAAGTCAACATGGGTTTCTTAAAAACAAGTCATGCCAGACTAATCTTATCTCTTTTTCTGATAGAGTTACAAGCTTGACAGATGAAGGGAATATTGTGGATGTAGCATATCTTGATTTCAGTAAGGACTTTGACAAAGTTCCCCATGACATTCTTGCAAAGAAGGTAGTAAAATGTGTGCTGGATAGTGCTACTGTAAGCTGGATTTGTAACTGGTTGACTGAACAAATCCAAATGCTCAACAATGGCTTCTTTCATCTTGGAGAGAAATGACTATTGGGGTGCCACAGGGTTCTGTCCTGGGCGTAATGCTATTCAACATCTTCATCAACGACTTGGATAAGGAATAGAGGGCATGCTGATCAAATTTGCAGATTACACCAAATTGGGAGGGGAACAGAGAACAGAATCAAAATTCAAAATGATCTGAACAGATTGGAGAGCTGGGGCAAAGCCAAAAAAAAAAAAAAAAAATCCAACAAAGAGAAATGTAAGGTCCTACACTTGGCAGAAGAAATGGAATGTACAAATATAGGATAGGGAGATGTGGCTGGATAACAGTACATGTGAAAGAGATCTAGGAATCTTGGTGGACCACAAGCTGAACATGAGTCAGCAGTATGATGTGGCAGACAAGAAAGCCAAAGCAATTCTTGGTTGCATCAATAGGAATATGGTGTCTAGGTCGAGGGAGGTAATGGTACCATTCAATTCTGCTTTGGTTAGATCTCATGTGGAATACTGGGCACCTCATTTCAAGAATGACATTGACAAGCTGGAACGTGTCCAGAGAAGGGCAACGAAAATGATGAAGGGTCTAGAAGCCATGCCCTATGAGAAGTGGTTCAGGGAGTGGGTATGTTTAGTCTGCAGAAGAGAAGGTTAAGAGGGGACATGATAGCCATGTTTAAATATTTAAAGGGATGTCATGTCAAGGAGGGAACAGGCTTGTTTTCTGCTGCTTCAGAGAGTAGGACAAGGAGCAATGGATTCAAACTACTGGAAAAGAGATTCCACGTAAACCTCAGGAAGAACTTCCTGACAGTCAGGGCTGTCTGGCAGTGGAATGTGCTGCCTTGGAGTGTGCTGGAGGCTCCTTCTTTGGAGGTTTTTAAGCAGAGGCTGTATAGCCATCTGTTGGGACTGCTTTGATGTGGTTTCCTGCATGGCAAGGGGTTGGACTGGATGGCTGCTGTGGTCTCTTCCAATTCTATGATTCTATGTTATCTTAATAAACATTAGAGTTTTTTTAAAAAAATAAATAAATATGGATTCAGCTGAGTTGTATACAGTATTTAAAGTCATACAGAAAACATACTACCATAAAACTATTAACGGGTTCTAAATAACCACTGAAAGGCCTTACTCTTTATACAAAGTTGGTGTTATAAGGGGGAAGGCAGAGGTGTTTGTGAAGTGACAGGGCTTCTTATCAGATTGGGGAGCGGCCATATTAATCTAAGAGGAGAAGAAGTGGGCTCTTGTTACAGGGAACTCCAGAGGTGAGAAGGAAGGCAGATGTGAGCCTTTCCTCCATTTCCTTATCTTTTGCCCAGGCACGCTTACCCTCCACACCTGGCAAAACAGAAGAGAATGGGAGGAAGGGAAGGGTGGGGGAAACAAATTCAAATTCATGAAGCTCAAGCATGTGAATGTGGAGAGAGGCCTGTAAATGCATTTATTTCCTTATGATTAGGAAGAAATAGTTAAGCCTGGTCCCTACTCTTGGTCTCCCATGACACACTTAACCATATAGCATATAGTCCACCTATCTACTTATTCTGAAGATTAGTTGCTGCACTGCTAGACTGAAAATTACTTTCAAAGCCCAAACATATTATATCACCCTTACTATAAAGGACATTATTTTTATTTACAAATGAATCACATACACATTTTTCAATCCCACTAACTGCACTGAACCTTTAACACATTTCTACCAATATGTAGCTCCATCTAGTGACTGCAGAAAAACTGAATTCAATTTCTCCCCTTATTCTCAAGGTTCTAACTAGACACATTAATCATTTCTTGCTTTTCCATTCCTATTTTATATTGAAACTAAGACCAGAGACATCCAGATAATACTTTTAGATCTAAAGAAAAAGGCAGTACTATCCTTTGGTCGGGCAGACTATGACAGTACTGGATATGCAAGCAGAAGACCAGGCAGAAAGTGTGCATCTGTATTTCCTAAGATTTAACCTTTATCAACCAACATGCAGTGGATGCTCCCTTTCTACAGTGAACAAGGAGGAATATTCATAGTTAATAATCAATATTCCATTCTCCAGTTGGGTGTGAATTCTGGCACCCACCAATTGCTGTGCACAGTTGCCCCTATCTCTGTATGAGAGACTAGTTGTAGGACCCTCCTTCTATAGCAGAGATAGGAATCCCTGACAGAAACTCACGGGCCACATGTGGCCTGTGGGGGTGGGGCCTAATGTGGTCTTTGATACTCACATGGACATCCAAGGCTGCCAGCATCCCCATTTTTTCAGTTCCCAACCCCCCCCCATTTTTAGGCTAAAAACACTTAGAAAAGGTTAAAAACAGGTTTTAAGGGCTAAACATCTCTAAAGAACATGACTCCCTCACAAAAAAAGAAAAACCAATGGCAGTCCTAATGGCATACTGTGGCCTTCCACAGGAGCCAAAACTGGATTACATGGTCTTCTGAGTTCCAGAGCGTTCTTATCTTTTCTCTAAAGGCTGTCTCTGAAGATGCACATGCAACTATTATCTGTGGTCTTAAAGGAGGCATGTTCTTTTGGGATGCTCTACAGATTATGGCTACTAGAACTTTAGTGTTAAATCCTGCCAGTATGGCGGCTACTCTAATGGAATCTACTGTAAAGATAGCAGGTTTGGGGAGGTGCTGAAATTGTAGGCCATGAAGATGTTTACTTTTTTCTCTTGAGGAAAGTGGGTAGAAAGATATAAAAATTGTCTAAGATGTATCATTTGCTTGAGGTAGATTTCTTTAGTGCTATGGACACATCAAGTTATGTGCCAGAGCCTCTTCAGTGGGTGAGAAATGCTGGGGCTCTTTGACTATACTAAAGATCCTCTTGTGCTGACATGATAGGAATTAAAAACAGCAGCACCTTGATAAAAGAAGATCCTTTCGAGTGGTTCAGAGATAAGTTGGATGAGTACCACAAGAACTATTTGAAGTTTCTTTCTTTAAACAAACTGCCCTAGAAGCAAGCGGACTGTGTGCATTCCAGCCAATTAATGCTGTGAATAATCACATAGTTGAGCTAGAGACCTTAGAGTATTTGATCTAAGGAAATGGGCTCCTCATTTTGGATTTGGATTTGTTTGTATGATGATTCTGGTTGGCTCCTACAGGGAAATGCTCCTTGAGAGATTGCCAGATTCACTGAGGATTCTCATGGTGATGAGAGAGAGTAATTCTGAGAAGATATTGGTGAAATTTCAAACTGGTAAACAAAAGCAACAATTGAGCGGGATTGGCAAGACCAGGCAAGATGTCATAAGAAATAGAGTGTGCACTAGTCAATAACATCTGCTCAGGTTTGCATCTTGGGCTGCTCTCTAGAGATAAGAGAAATTAGGTGTTTGGGAGTGTCTATGAGGAAGCTCCAATGGAAAGCTGTAAATGGAGTGAACTTTCCGGACATTTTTGAAGAACAAATATTCTGTGAGACTGGAAAGCAATTCACAGAGGTCTTGATACCTCCTCCTAGGAGTGTTCTCAAAATGAGAATATTGTGTTAATATACTCGAGCTAAAAGTGGAAAAACACAACTAATCAGGTAGAAAGAGAGAGCCTTATACTTTCATAGGTAAACTGCAGATGCTGTCAGTAAACAAAACTTATGGGACCATGGCCAACTGTCAGGACTACTGATATGCAGAAATCATTCTGATGTGTGATGGCTCCTGGTGAAGTGGTGAGCAAGCTCTGGAGGCACAGTGCACCAGCCCCCACAACATATCAGGAATGAACTGGAAGCCTACTGGGACTGCAGTGGGGGATCACACTGTGCTAAAAAAGGATCACAATTGGGAAGAACTATTTTTACTTTAAGAGCTGTTTGGCAGTGAAATAGACTGCCTCTGAGGGTGGTGGATGTTTGGATGGCTTTTTAAAAAAGGCTGAATGAGCAAATTTCATGGTGCTTTAGTTGTGTATTCCTGCATAGCAGGAGGTCTGACTAGGTGGCCTTTGTGGTTCCTCACAATTTGAAGAGGCTATGATTCTAGGACAGCTTAACCAATGTGTAAATGCAAGTGTTCACACTCGAGAATGAAACACAAGACATGTAAGCACATGTATGATAAACTGAATGATCATCATATATAAATCAGTCCTAACAGGTAAGCATTTATCAACTAAGAAGAGTTTAGACTTACTGATATGCAGGACGAGGCAATGGATACGGGAGGAACACTCTATGGAGCACTGCATAAACATACTCTACTAAGTCATAAAGGAGATATCTGTTAGGGCTACAAAAAAATAAAACAAAATGAGTTCAGAAAGACCTGAAAAATATGCATGAATAACTATATGTAACAGGAAAGGTATATTTGCAACACCATGCTCCTTTGAAAAGGTCTGTAATCTTATACTAAATCCTAATTGCCTTTTCACATTTGAACATGAGATGCTGGCTGTATTTCAGATACAAAGTTTAGACAATCAGATACATGAAAACCATCAGAAAAACAGTTTAGAAAAAATAATTAAATTAGAGAAGTATAATCTGATTTAATTCTCCAATGGATATATTTTGGTACTCTAGGTTATCATCCTTCACTCCTTTTGCTTTGTCATTTTTTCTATTCCACATCATCTTCTATTTGGATCAGTCATAAGACCTGGAATCAGGAGGGGCAGAAACAACATTTTCCAACAGTTTCCTTTGCAGTAGTTGAATTATGTCACAGTTCACTTCTCACCACTTCATATATGTTTAAAAAGAACCACATCACAACACAAAAAGCTTGCAGCTTGGACACAGTAAGGTTTTGAACCAAGGCAATCCAGCCTGAGGTAGCATTTCTCTACTCACAGAAGTATATACTAAAGATAACAATTTGGAATTGAAAAGGTAAAAGACAGGTACACATTTGGCTTTTAGCTATTACTGTTCACTTTCTCTTCAAGTGAAAAGGGTTCTTGTCTCAAATGCTGAACTATTACCTTGGCTATAAATGAATCAGAAGATTTCCTCACAACAGTCATCATGAAACACACTAAAAGGCAAAAGTCTGGCTCTCATTTTTTTGTTCCTATCAGCAAGAATGAAGTACAGTTGGCCTTGCACATTTGTAAGTTTGATTTTCACAGATTCAATTATTTGAAAGTTTCTCCAACCTCTGCCCTCCCCACCCCCTGCACTTCTGTTCCAGGCAAACCTTCCCTTTTGGTGGTCTGCATCAGACCTTTGGTCGTCTTCTCCTCCATCAGCACCTGCCTGGCCAGCTAAGGATGGCTCACAGTGGATTTCTCAGCCCCACAAACCCTCTCCTAATGCTTCCCCTACATCCAAGGGGCACGAGAGAGGAAGTATAAGGTGTAAAGTCAGCTGCACCCTCCTTGCCATGGTTGTAGTCATAATTTAGTGCCTAAGTACTTTGCTGTGTGGGTGAAAAGGAGGGTATGTGGTGATGGTCGGGAAGCTGGGAATGTTTGGCTAACAATCTGTGATAAAAATAAACAGATGTGGCTGCAAGCTCACACTGTTGGCGGGGTACATGAGAGGAGTGGATGGGGAGCCCAGGAAAAGTGTTGCTTTGATTTGTTAACAAATTGAATAGTAGCATGTGTTAATTTTGAAATGTAATGGCTTATATAGTACTGCAAATCCACTCGTCTGTTAGTCTTGGCAATTCCCAAGGTGTGTTGTTTTTTCTTTTGAAACCTCTAAGCCTGTCCTCTGGACATGGAGCTAGCCTGCACATCACAGTTTGCCAAGACTGCCATTTCTCCTTCCACTATGGAACTCTGAAACACTGCAAAGATGCAGGTGGAAAAGGGGGAACCAGGTGCCAGGAGAGAGAGAGACAATGGGAAGCAAAGCATCTGAGGTAAGATAACACTGGATGGGGTGGTTAGCAGCACCAGAACTACAGCGGCTGGGGTGAGGATTGAAAGAACAAGAGGGAACAAGGGCACTCATTCAGAATTAGCAGTGGTACCATGCAGTGGGAGACCAGCAATTAGAGAGCTTGCAGCATGACAACAGGACCATAACAAAGGAAAAGTGATAGATGAAAAAAATGTGTGGAATCAGCTCCTCAATGAGACTGTGGCAAGTGGGGGCATTACTCTGTTTTTTGTGCTAATTAAGCTAATACACCTGGGGGGGAGGCAGTATGGACTTGATGGCCAATTTGGACTCAGATTGTACCCCACAATTGGGTTGGGAATGGAGTTGCAATCAGAAGAAGTGGACACTCCTGTTAATTTTATTCAGATGGACAGGAGTGAAATGAAAGGGGGGCTGGTGAGACACCAGATCTCACTGGTCAATCTGGCAGTGGGAGAACACTGGTAAACTATACAATTTATTCTGGGAACCCACAGCCAGTTGCCTAGTAGTACTGGGACTGAACTGGCTACACTTCTACAACCCCCAGGTGGAATGGAAAGTTGAAAGGACAGGTTCATTACTTGTAACTGTGGTGCTCTGAGTTGTTATCTGTGCCCTCACACAATAGGGTCTTTGTGACTGTGCAGGTCCTATTGGAAAGTCTGAGAGGTAAGTAGCTTGGTGCGAACCCCTCCCCCTGTTATGTACTGAGCAGGCTCAAGCCCACCAAGCTACCTTCCTCTCAGTTTTGAAGTCCACTGAACAATGGGGACCTGAAAGAGGGGAGGTAGGGCATGTGAGGGCACAGATGACCACTCAAAAACCCACAGTTACAGGTAAGCAACCTGTCCTTCTTCCCCATGGTCTCTGTGTCTCACACAAAGGCTAACTGAAGAACTCATTGAAAGGATGGTGGGTCACATTCTAGAAAACTGAAGACAAGACTGCACAACTGCAAAGCAGGCATCCCTCCTGGCTCTACAGTCTAGCCTACAGTGGTGGATGAAGGTGGACGGCTGGCAAAATGTCACCACCCTACAGAATTCAGGGAGGTCAATTGCTGCAAAGGAGTGCTGCTGAACATGAGATGGCTCTTGTAGAATGGGCTCGAAGTGAGGAAGGTAAGGGTCTGTGTGTAAATTCACAGCAATCCATACCCCCTCAATGATCCACTTCAAGAAGCACTGGGCAGAAACTTTCTGGCCTTTGCATCTGCCACCACAGCAGATGAAAAGATGAAGAAACTTCATAAAAGATGCTGTCTGTTTGGTGTAAAAGGTGAAAGCACAATACACATCTACAAAATGCAGGAAGCATTTGAGGTCAGAGCTGGGCTCAGGGTAGAAGATAGGAACAATGATATCCTGGCCCAAGTGAAAACTAGAGTTTACTTTTGGTAGAAAGATCACATCTGGTTGGACCATGACTTTGTTTCGATGGAAGTTGAGAAGGGGTTTGTCACAGTGGAGTGCTGTGACCTCGCTGGAACATCGGGCGGAGGTTATGGCAGCAAGAAAGGCTGTTTTCAGAGTAAGTAGTCTTTCCTTAGCCATGGCCAGACATTCAAAAGGTTGGCGCATTAGCTGAGAGAAAATCAGCAAAAGCAAACAAAGTCCAACTAACGGAGGAACAGGTGGATAGAGGAGTTGAAGTTATAAGTGACAATTGAAGACCTGCCCAGACTGAGACAAGTTTTTCTGTTGCTTCTTATATTACATTATCTTGAGCAGCAAACTTGAATTTTCAAAGGAAACATGAGCCAACTGAACATAGGCTGCAAGCACAGTGATAGCAGAGAATTACTTCTTTGCTATCAGTACATTTTGATGGATTCTCTTTCATATTCAGTCAACCTGCTATTCAGCCAGACATTTAAAAGCAGCTGTAATGAATTAATCTGTAATTGATATTCTAATCTAAGTCAACAGTTCACCTTTGTCCACTTACTATGTTGTTCTTGCTTCGTATCAGGGGGATTATGCTTGTCTTGGCAAGAGTGCTATTATGTCCCCTCCTCATGCTCTCTTTCTCTGCTTGTCTACTTAGTGACAGGACAAAATAGCAGGGCCTAAGTGACTGTTGCCCTAGAGATATATACCCATTGATTTAAGGCTTATTTGTGGCTTGTACTTCCCACAGCCTCACGATACTGCCAGACTACTCCACCTCCACCACTGTCAGGAACAGATTCACTCTTACACGGATCAACAAACTTAATAGAAGATTTATTGTAACATAGTAAGGGATGCTGTCTTCAGACGTTAAAGCTCGAGAATGGAACGTTTTCCCCCACCTTACACTTTAACAGACAGTTTCTCCTAAGATAGTTGTAAAAGAACGAACGTCATCATGCCAAACGGTTCCTTTGAAATTCCAGCCAGAAGGAATGGTTGGCGCCTGGGAATAGCTAACAGCCTACTATCACTATTTCCTCAGTCTACTGCTATCCTAAAACAATAAAACATGGAGGACTCCCGACATCCTGCCCCACTTTTTTAAAAAAATATATACATAAAGATACACAAAATATAGAAAATATCACGGAACAGTAGAAAGACAAGAAAACTAAATAGTAATATGAATGCAGTAGCAAATCAGTCGGGGCGTTGAGGAACATCAGCCGGCGAAGAAGTCAGCGAAGGTGCCCTCTTCAGCAAACTGGAATGAAAAACAGGATGAATAGCCTTGAGGGAAGAAGGGAGATCTAGTTCAAAAGAGACATCATTAATAGCCCTTTTCACAGGAAAAGGTCCGAGAAAACGAGGGGAAAGTTTTTTAGACGGAGAAGGAGAGGAAATGTTCTTAGAAGAAAGGAAAACCAAATCCCCGGGCTGGTAAAGGGGATTAGGCTGCCGTTTACGGTAGCGAAACGTTTGTGGGAAGCTTTAGCGGATGCTATAGCATCTGAGACGGATTGCCAAATGCCAGAAAATTTAGAGACCCAAGCAGAAACAGAAGGAGGAGCGGAGGAGAGAGGGAGAGGGGGGAAAGGAGAAGGAAGGAAGCCGTAAACTATTTCAAAGGGGGGTTTCCCAGTAGAGGTATGAACCGCAGAATTGATGGCAAACTCAGCGAACGGAAGGAGCGGAGCCCAATCATTCTGGTTCTCAGAAACAAAACACCTAAGAAATTGTTCAAGAGATTTGTTAACACGCTCAGATTGGCCATCTGTTTGAGGGTGATAAGCACTGCTGAGTTTCTGAGTGACTCCCAGGGTTTTCAGTAGACAAGTCCAAAACTTGGAAGTGAAAATTGGATCCCTGTCCGAAATGATCACCGAAGGTAGTCCGTGAAGTTTCCATACATGATTAACGAACAGGTCAGCCAGCTGGTCAGCACGGGGTAGTTTCTTTAGAGGCACAAAATGACATTGCTTGGAAAAGTGATCAGTAACAACCCAAATAACATGAAAGCCGTGTGAAGAGGGAAGAGACACGATAAAATCCCATGCGATGACCGACCAGGGGCTAGCAGGCGCAGGCAGAGGTTGCAGGAGCCCTTGAGGTTTAGATGTGGGCGACTTAGAAACGTTGCAAGTGGCACACTGCTTAATGTAAGTTTGCACGGAGGGGTTTAATCCAGGCCACCAAAAAAGGCGGCGAATCGCATGCAATGTCTTCAAAAACCCAAAATGTCCAGCGGGTTTGGAATCATGATAACGATGAAGTACCTGCTCGCGGGCAGCAGGGGGAACGTAGACCTTGGTGCCATAAAAGGGGAGATTGTCAACCCATTCTATTTTATCCTTGTTTGCCGGTAGCCAGGAGTCTGCATGCGCTGCATGAATGATAGCATCGCGGAGAGCGGAGTCACAAAGAGAGGAGGCAGAAAGCCTTGTCTTTGCTAATGCACGAGTAGTCACTTGAGAAGCCAGAGAGGAGGCAGGAAACAAGGTATTGGAGTGGGAGGACGTAGCAGGGGATTCCGCAAAACAGGGAAGTCGAGAGAGAGGGTCCGCCAGTTGGTTAGTTCGGCCAGGTTTGAAAACAATTTTAAATCGGAATCTCTGGAAAAATTCAGCCCATCTCGCCTGCTTAGGGGAGAGTTTCTTAGCAGACTGTAAGGCTTCAAATTCCTATGATCAGTCCAAACTTCAAAGGGGAGTCGAGCCCCTTCAAGCAAATGACGCCAAGAGGACAGCGCAAAATGGATAGCCTTGGCTTCTTTCTCCCAAATAGGCCAATTAGCTTGTTGAGGGGAAAATTTCTTTGAAATGAAAGCACAAGGCCTGAGTGCTCCTGTGGTGTCATGTTGTAAAAGAACGGCTGCCATGGCAAAGTCCGAAGCATCCGTTTGCACAATGAATTGCTTCGTACTCGGGAAAAAGGAGTAAGGGCTCAGACGTAAATTTAGATTTCAAATGGTCAAACGCCGATTGACACTCAGGCGACCAACAAAGTCTATGCGCCTTGCCCGCAGTGGATCCTTTAGGTTTCCGTAGAAGGTTGGTGAGTGGAAGCGTTATGGCAGCAAAATCCTCAATAAAGTTCCGGTAGAAGTTCGCAAAACCAAGAAATTGCTGCAGTTGCTTCACAGTTTTAGGGACGGGCCATTGCAAAATGGAGTTAATCTTCGAAGGGTCCATTTTAAGTGAACAATCTTGAATCCTATATCCCAAGTAATCAAAAGTTTGGGTGTCAAATTGGCATTTAGATAGATTAACCACGAGGTTGTTATCTATAAGCCTTCGTAACACTTCACGAACCAAGGACACATGAGATTCCATGGAATCTGCGTAAATTAAAATGTCATCCAGATAAATCAGAACCCCCTGATACAACAAGTCATGGAAAATGGTGTTCAAAAACATTTGGAACACAGATGGCCCCGATTGTAAGCCAAAGGGAAGAACCGTCCATTTAAAGTTACCTAGAGGAGTTGCAAAGGTGGTGAGCCACTCAGAGTCCGGGTCCATTCTAATCCTATGAAAAGCCTCTTTAAGATCAAGTTTGGTGAAATATTTTCCTTGAACAAGATGGTCCAAAACAGTCCGTATCAGAGGTATGGGATAACAATTGGAGGAAATAACCTGGTTAATAGCAGAGTAGTTAACTATCAGTCTCGGATCCGCGCTGGGATCTTTTCTACTTCGGAAGAAGACAGGACTCGCCGTGGGGGCTGTAGAGGGCTTGATAAAGCCGCGAGCCAAGTTTTTATTTAGGAACTTCTTGAGAGCAAGGAGTTCTTTTTGGCTCATGGGATAAATTTTCGGTTTAGGCAGGGTGGCCCCGTCAACTAATTCCAGTTTACAGTCAAAGTCCGTGTGGGGAGGCAATTTGTCAGCCTCCCTTTCGTGGAAAGCCTTTTGGAAGTCTCGGTAGTGTGAAGGAATTTGTTGCAATTCTTCATGGGGAATAGAAAAGTTTTCATCTGAAGAGGACATAGTGCCAGCAGTCCAGTTTATCTGGGGGTTATATTCACGAAGCCAATCGATTCCCAAGACCAATTTGAACTGCATCGCCTTGGGAACTAGAAATCGCATGCTGTAATTGTTTTTGTCCATTTGAAATGAGATGGGTTTAGTGATTTTACTAATTACTCCCCCAGTCATTGAGGTCCCATCCATTTGCGTTAATTTGATGGGGCATTCCAAGGGCTCATAAAGAGTTTTCAATTGTTTGGCCAATTTGGGGTGTAACAAACTTCTGGAGCAGCCAGAGTCAATTAATGCCCTATGTACATGCAAAGTCCCATCGCTGCCACTAATCGCAACCGTGGCGTAGAAATGGGGAATTTTAGGAGTACTTACAGATGTTCCCGCCGCTTGCCAGTCATCGCAGTCAGGTTTAGAATCTCCATCTATGTCAGATGAGGACGAAGAGGTGGTTTCATCATCGGGATCGGAGTCTCCTGTCGCCGCTGCAGGGTCCTTAGAAGTGCGTCTAAGTGGTTGTTTGGCGGCCGCTGTCTGATGTGTGAATTCTATATTCTTTGGGTCTGCTCGTGCTCCCTTAGTCCCAGTCGGAGCTTGGTTTCCGCGGCAGGTGTTGGCGAGGTGGCCCGGTTTTCCACAGTTAAAGCACATGCCCAAACGGAGACGTTTGTTCCGTTCCTCAGCATTGAGGACGGTGGGACCGCGAGGTTGTCGTTTTGGCACGTCTTGTCTTTGTCGGTTCAGCTGAACAGTCTGGGTTATGCCTTCCATTTCAGTAGCTAGTCTGACCCAACCTAGCAGGGTCTGTGGATTGGCCTGCATTAAGCACCCGTGTAGAATATCAGGATTTAGTCCATCTTTGTATAACTCAATTAGAATTTCATCACTCCACGGGACTTTGGTGGCCAGGTTTCTAAATTCACGGGAATACGTCCCCACATCGTTCCTGCCTTGTTTCATTCGTTTCAGTTGATATTTGGTGTTTTCCAATAAATGGAGGTCTTCAAAGCGTTCCCGCAGATGGTTCATGAAGAGCTGCAGATTTTCAGTTTCGGGGGCGCGGGAGTCATATAGGTTCGCTACCCAGTCTGCTGCCAGTCCTTTCATCCTCTGGCTTAGGTATCGAATTCGGGCCGCATCATCCCGAAATAGATGGCCGTGATCAATCATGAAATTGTTTGCCATAGTCAAAAAAAAGGAGAGTTTCTCCCCCTTCCCGTTGAAGGTCGCTTTCAGGTCTCCCACATTTCTGAGTAACAGTGGCGCTGGCGTGTGCCCTGTTGGTTGCTGGGGCGGACCAGGGGTGCCTGCCGCCGAGACAGCCGCTCGTGGTTCTCCTCCTGGTGATCTCCCTGTCTGCGAGGGACGGATGCGCATCTCGCGTAGCATGGTCTTGAGTTCGAGTATCTCCTCATCTTTTCTTTCCAGTTCGGTTTCCATTTGCTTTATCTCCTCCAAAAGGGATAGGTCTTTTGCTGATGTATCCCATCTAGCAGCCCTTCTGCGTTGTCTCAACGACGTACGTGGCTTTTCTCCCCAGACCCAGGTTTGGCCGCTTGTGGGGGTTTCCATAGCCTCGGTCAGGCGCAATTTTGTCTTGGTATCCAGGGGCACTTCAGTTTCTGTAGCTCCATCAGATTCTGCAGATCCTTGCTCTTCTTCAGTAATCGACTGGTCCATCAATTGGTGCATTTTTTGAAAGGATTCTCGAGCTTTCTGTCAGGAACAGATTCACTCTTACACGGATCAACAAACTTAATAGAAGATTTATTGTAACATAGTAAGGGATGCTGTCTTCAGACGTTAAAGCTCGAGAATGGAACGTTTTCCCCCACCTTACACTTTAACAGACAGTTTCTCCTAAGATAGTTGTAAAAGAACGAACGTCATCATGCCAAACGGTTCCTTTGAAATTCCAGCCAGAAGGAATGGTTGGCGCCTGGGAATAGCTAACAGCCTACTATCACTATTTCCTCAGTCTACTGCTATCCTAAAACAATAAAACATGGAGGACTCCCGACAACCACTGCTGGCCTTCTTGTTCTATCAGACTCCAATATCAGTTGCCTCTGCTTGCCAGCCTCCTCAGTCTTCTGATGCTCACCTCACAGCTATCTTGGTGCAGCTATTCTAGAGTCAGCCAACAGTTCATCTTCTGCTATTTAACATAATGCTTTTATCTGTTAGCCAGGGTAGAGCTTTTCTTACTTATTTCTAGTTATTTCCTTCCTGTTATGTAAAAGCAACATGAAAAGCAGTAGTGAGAGCAGCAGTGAGAATGACTTTTTCTGCTACCTCTTTGGATCAGTGAGAAGAGATAACAAGAGTATTATTATTACTATCCCACTACTCCCAAAATTGGGACTCATATTGGCTCACAGTTTAAAAAAGTATGCAAAGGCATTTAATTCTGTAATATACTACATGCAACAGTGTAGTGATCTGTAGGCAGGAAAACTGTCCCCATGCACCTGAGCAGAGAGCGGAGCTGTTGATCTGAATTTGAAAACTAAATCCTGTTAATGTTTATTTAACATGGGATAATTTTCCCCTTTTTTTTTTTTTAAAGAGAACCAGCCTGGTGTAGCAGTTTGAGAGTCTGATGACAAAACCCTAAAGACCAGTGTTCGATTCCCCATTCAGCAATGGAAATCCACTGGGTTACTTTGGGCACATCACACACTCTCAGCCATAGAAAATCTTGTGATAGGTTCAGCTTTGCGTTGCTGTAAGTCAGAAACAACTTGAAGGCCCACAACAATTTTTTAAAACCTACCCAGTCAATATGTATGTTTTTCCTTTTGCATCAGGGTCCTTAACAGCATTAATGATTGCTTTGGCAACATCAACAACCTACAGAATAATATTTAAGAAGAAAAGATTAACATATCTAAGTATTTAATGGTCTGTTGACCGTAATAAAATGAAATGAAATGAAACATATCTAAGTATTTTTTTAAAAAGCAAGCTCAAATGTATATAAAATGTTTTCCAACAATACTTACATAGACAGGCTGCTTCACAGTTTTTTTGCCAAATGCAATCAACGGAACTCCAACAAACCAACGCATGTCTAAATCAAAGCAAGTAATTATTGGAAAGTATAAACACTGCAGATTAAAAAATAATTATGTTCCTGCTACAAAGCAAAGCAAAATAAAAACCCCAAAGTACACCAGAAATTGGACTGAGGATCAGTTATGTGAAATGTATACAGCTCAGCAATGCTCTTCTGCCTCTGCTGAAAAAGAACATAAGCAACTCCAGTTCTAATCCTTTATCATTTTCAAGTTCATTCACCAGATTCCAGCCATTAATTTTAACAAGTTGACAGTTTATGACTTAAAATGTAGAATTAGCATGGGACAAATCTTGCCTCTGTTGTGGTCATAGGAAAGCCAATCTCTTCCAATCCCAGCCCCTTCTCCCATCTCTAATATGAGAATAAAAGTAAAACACAAGGAGTGCAAAAAGAAATGTTTGCCTCACTCTTGATACATTCATTTGGAGCAACAAAGGGACAAACATCCTTTGGATGGGTTGCTGGTCCCACCTGCTCCAAAAGGTAGGAAAGGATATCTTTTTGGTCTCTCCACCAAGAAGAGCAAACCATTTTTTCACATGGAATGTGGTTGAAAAGAGACAAATACTGACTCAGAACAGTGAAAGTTGCTTGTCCTCTTGAGACAGTTGTGGCTGGCTTTGTGGACATCCAAGGTGTGCCCCATCTTGTCCAGGTCCTTGAAGCAAGCAGCACAGAAAGGGAGAGGACTACCTCCTGTGCCCTCTAGCAGGTAGAGTTTACCTTGGGGTGTCCAACTGGAGCAACATGGAGTCTGCTCTGATGATGCAGAGTTACTTGTGTGCTGACAGGGTACTGAGTTCTGACACTTTGCATGCTGAATTAATAACAGTTAGAGAGAGCACCTTCCAAGCCAGGTGCTTCAATGAGGTCTTACACGGGTGTGAAGTGGGAGACTGTTAATGTCTTCAAGACTGTGTGCAGATTCCAAGAGAGAAAACAATGAACCCTGGAGAAATATGCAAACATGTGGGTGAGGTGCAATCTTGGCTCCCCGTGCACAGGGCAGCAGTGAAATGATTGTTGTGATTTGCCTTTTGACCATATTGGGTCTGAGGTAAAGAGGAGACCCTAAAAGAAGCCTAAATCTTTAAAGGTGTATTCTTTTTTAATGACATCTATATTAAAGTTCCTAAAAAACACTAAAATTCTACAAATACATAAAAAAGCATAAAGAAAACATAAAATAGAAGAATTAGAAATGAAGTAATTAACAAAAAGAAAAAGAAAGAAAAGGGGGCCATATCCATTCTTCCTTTAAATGGAATATAACAGTCCAATTGCTTCAAGCCTCTCAAAGATAAAGTCTAGAATTCTCTTCTTCTCCTGCCCCAGTCCTTGCTTTCCAAAAAAGAAAAATGACCTTTCTTCCACCAAAGGTAAACATATCTAACACAGTATACCAATATTACTTTCTGTTACCTTCTATCACGCATTACGTTTACATGATAAATGACACTGTTTTGTAATCTTAACAATAAATGCCACTTTCTTATAATTATATAACATTAATCTTCACTAAATCCAAGTGTTTCTATACCATTTCATATTGTAGAATCCTTTACACAGTTTATTACCACAAATCATTTTCATTTACATCTATAACCATTTCATAACCTAGATTCATTCAAGTCTATTTCATTTTGAATTTGACTCCCTTCTTCCCTTGAATCCATCCTATCCATGAACATTTCTCCCATCTTGTTGGGTTCCTTTTTTTGCTGTTTGTTAACATTTTCAGTTCTTTCCAGAATTTTTTTTTTAGATGTTGGTCTTGAGACAGGGCATTTTTCTTTTTCATCTTTCTCTTACCTCCTTCAGTCATACAAGCCAATTCTTTCATTAAATCAATCTTGTTTCCTTCCACTATCAATGGACATTCTTTACAGATTAATTTCAGACTAGCCTCAGTTTCTGGTTTCTGGCCAGGTTAACGGTAGTTGTGGATCTAGCAATGGATTGATAACTTCCAAACCATGACTTATTGTGCCTGTCAACATGCCTCTAGTCAAACCAGTGGACCCTCCTATACAGAGGGAGACTGCAGAATCTCTCATCCAGCTGAATTGGGACTTGAGAAATGGCTGCTTGGGAACCAAGCAGCTGCCATGGGTCCAAAGCTGAGGAGTCAATCGTGTGCTTCTGGAGAGCAGGGGGTGTCTCTCTCCCCTCATAGACATTATATTGGTTTGTTAGTGGACCTCTTGGTGAGAAAAAATGTTGATATTAATATCTGTTTTTAATGAAGAAAGACAAGAAGCCCCTGTCTAAAACAGGCAAGACTGCTTCCCTATTGTTAATGTGCCTTCTCATGAGAGAGAAAATTAAAAGGGACGGTACTTCAGTTAGATAGCTATTGGAGAAACAAGTTAATACACACACACACACACTATATATATAATCTGCAGCCTCATATAACTACAGCCTCAGTCCTCAGAGCCTCGCGATCAGAACTTGGTGAACAGACAAGACTAACAGGGGTGTTTAGGTGCGTGTGCTGAAAGAAACACCATAAAGTAAACTTGTGCTTGTTAGGGTAAACCTCCTCAGCCATTGTGTGAAGGCCCAGGTGCTCTGCCTGAGCACAAAGTTCCAGAGGGGCAGGGCAGCTGCTGAGAGTTGAGGGAGTAGCTAGCAGCCACTATATAATTACAACCTCAGTCCTGAGAGACTCCCAATCAGAGCTTGGTAAACAGGCAAGGCTAACAGGGTGTTTACATTGGTGTTGAGCAGGGGTTTTTAAGTGGGTGGGCAAAAATTCATGATGTAACCGAGACGCTGAAAAGACTGGTTAAGCCCACTTTTGGTTCACATGGGAACCAATGACACTGTAAGCTGCAGGTTTCAGGATATCACAAAGGATTATGAGGTTATGGGTAAAAAGCTGAGGGACCTGGGTGTACAGGTTGTAATTTCATCTCTCCTCTCTGTTGAAGGACATGGCCCACAAAGGGAGAGAAGAGTAGTGGAGGTGAATAACTGGCCTGGCAGATGGTGCTGCCAGGAATGATTTGGCTTCTTGGACCATTTTCACAAAGATGGTCTTCTGGCAGAGGATGGTGTGCACGTCACAGCTACTGGAAGGACTGTTTTTGCTAAGAGTCTCACAAATCTCATCAGGAGGGATTTAAACTGAGTTCTGGGGGAGAGGGAGACAGTAGTATTCAGGGCAAGAGTTCACCAAGTGCTGGGGAAAACAGTCCAAATGTTGTAGAAAGAGCAGGCCAAGTAGTACTAGAAACCAACAGTGATAGGAAAAGCAACTTTAGTAAAAAGTTTGTGGGAAGGGGACATGGTCTTAAACGCACAGAGCATGGGAAATAAGCAAGATGAACAAGAACTCTTAATACAAAAGAATAAATATGATATAATTGGTATCACTGAAACTGGGGGAATGAGTCTCATAATTGGAATGTAGTAACTGGGGGTATCATCTATTTTGGAGAGACAGACCAAACAAGGAAGGAAGAAGAGTAGCTTTATATGTCAAGGATGTTTACACTTGTGAGCAGACCCATGACTTAAATCCAAGAAACCAGGTTGAGAGCATCTGGGTAAGAATTAGGAAGTGAGAGACAATAGGGATGTCATTGTTGGGGTCTACTACAGACCCCAAGCCAGCCTGATGATTTGGATTATGTTCTCCTGGAGCAGATGACCACACACTGAAAAAGGAGAGATGTAGTAGTAATGAGAGATTTCAACTATCCTAATACAAGTTGGAAGTCAAATTCTGCCAAGAGCATAAGGTCCGACAAATTCCTCACTTGCCTTGCAGACAATTTCTTTGTCCTGAATGTGGGAGAGGCAATAAGGTGAACAACTATTTTAGATCTGACCCTAACTAACTGGGATGACCTTGTTAATGGGGTGGGGTGGTGGGATCCTTAGGTGTGAGTGACCATGCTCTACTGGAATTTGTTATTCAGTGGGAAGGGGAAGTCAAGTGTAGCCAGACACGAATTCTAAACTTTAAGAAAGTTGATTTCTGTAAACTTAAGGAATTACTGGCTGACATTTGGTGGTCAAGGATACTAAAAGAGAAGGGAGTTCATGACAGATGGGAATTTCTTAAAAGTGAGATACTGAAGACACAATTTTAAACTGTTCCATTAAGGAGGAAAAATGGGAGCTGTCTAGAGAACACAGAATGGATGACTAAGGAACTCTCAACTGAGCTAAATGTTAAAAGAAACATGTACAACAAATGGCATAATAGGGAAATCACCAAAGAGGAATTTAAACAAATAGCCAGGATATGTAGGAAGAAAGTCAGAAAAGCTGAAGCACAGAATGAACTCAGGCTTGCCAGGGATATTAAAAACAAGAAAAGTGGCTTTTAAAGATATATCTGCAGCAAAAGGAAAAGCAAGAAAATGAAAGTGTTACTGCATGGAGAAGATGGCCAAGCACTAACAGATGGCAGAGAAAAAGCAGGACTACCCAACACCTTCTTTGCCTCCATTTTCCCCCCAAATGACCAAAAAGTACTCAACCTGCTGGGTGGGGAGTTGGTGGGGAAGTGCCATGTATAAGATGCACTCCATTTTTAGAACACTTCTTTTGGTGAAAAATATGTGTCTTATACACTGGCAAATATGGTAACTGAGAATTTATTGACATTTATGGGAAAAGATGAAGACTACATTGAACATTACAGATATATTTTGAGTTAATTCTGCCTAGGAAAGAAAACTGAAAGTATCAAAAGATTTTATAATTCCACTTACAAGCAGAAAGGTGGGAGATTAAATCTTGGTGCTTCATCAGAAGGCAGGTTGGAAGATTCAGGACAATACACTTGTTGCGAGGAAGGAAAAGGAAAAATTATGAATTATTGGTGGAAAAACTCAGAAAGAAGACTACCCCTTTCAGCTGGGACAGACTGAAAGGGGTGAGATTTACTTATAAGCTTTCTGAGAAGTTCTCAGACATTCTGAGAACAATTAAGAAAAATTTTGATAAAGGAATGGAACAACAAGAATAAGAGGAGCCCAAAGAATTTGATGAAAAGGGAGCAACTGCATCAAGTGGTCAAGATAAAGAAGATGAGGATTTATCAGTGAAACATGCAGAGACAATCTAAACCATAACAATGGATTCTAAACATCTGACGTGGAAAATAAATGGGGTAAACAGGTCCCTGAAAAAGAATAACATATTTTCAATACCTAAAGAAATTAGACTTGGGCATTATTTACTTACAAGAGACTCAGATTCGGAGAAAGACCAAAAAACAAAAACAAACAAACAAACAAAAACTAAAACAAAACAAAAAACCCCCAACTGAATATGAAAAAGGCTAGGTGAAGAATTCATCTCAGCTGGACCCTCAAAGAAAAATGGAGTGGTTTTATATGTAAGACCTAAATTATTCCTGAAATTGATTTTCAAAGATGAAGAAGGAAGATTTTGGGGGATAGAAATGTGAATGTTGGTGGTGAGGGTTTATGTACCAGTGTTGCAGAAAAGAATGCTAACCCAGAACTTATATTCAGTATATCTGTAATGTCTTATGAAAATTAGTTTTTGATTGGAGACTGGAATGGGGTGGTGTCTCTGTAAGTTGATAGGCCTTTTTTAAGGGATATAAAAAAAAACACACATTTAATTGTCTAAAGACTTTTTTCAAGCTATGGATGCATGGAAAATGAAACATTCAAATGATAAAGACTTCACTTTTTTCTCTATCAGAGGATAGAGAAAAGTCTAATTCAGGGATTGATACGATATGAATTTCTAAGACTTGGAATGATAACATACACCAAGTTGAGACATTACTAAAACCCTTTTCTGACCACAATCTGATGACAATGAAGATTAGGAGGAACAGAAAAGAAATGAGATAGAGATTAAATAACAACAACAACAGTAATAATAATAATAATAATAGTAATAATAATAATAATAATAATAATAATTTATTTCTATCCCGCCTCTCCATACGGATTGAGGCGGCGAACAACATTAATACATTAAATATATTAAAAGACATTAAAAAACATACCCAATCCTCCCCACCCACCAACCCACCTAAAACTAACCCCTTAAACACAAAACAATTAACAACAATCAATTGACTATTAAAAGAATGGCAAGACAATTGATGGGAGGCGGTGGAAATACTAGTCTTGGAAGGCCTGTCGGAAGAGATCTGTCTTGACTGCTTTTTTAAATTAGTCAAGACTGGTAATGTGCTGGGTCTCCTCCATCCTTAAATAAGTCCTTAATTTTGAATGAAGAAAAACAAGTTAAATTTTTTTATTGAAAGCAATTTAAATAAAGGGAAAGCAATTTAAATAAAGGAACTAATATCAGATCAGTTTGGGACTCGAATAAGTTGTATATGAGAGAACATTTTATTCAATAAAGAGTATAAAAAGAAGCAAATGGGAAAAACACAAACTTTTTTGGATGAAATAAAGATTAAAGAAGATACATTAACAAAATCCATGGAAGATGAAAGAATTCTGAAGCAATTAAAATTGAGAAGTCAATTATTGATGTTGACAATGGAGGATACTGAAAAGAAGCTGAGATTTTTGCAACAGAAGAAATTTGAACATGCAAATAAACCAGAAAGATGGCTCATTTACAAGCTTAAGAAAGATAGAACAGAATAACTTCAAAATTGAAAGGAGACATCGAATGTATTAAGAATAAAGATTTACAAAGAAATGTTCATGAATATTTCTCTAAAGTCTATAAGCCAAGAAAGAGAGGAATACATAAGATAGTTGAAAATACAACAATAAAAAGCAACAGAAGAGAATGAACAGGTCAGTCAAAAGATTACAACATCAGAAATAGCAGAGGTTATTAAAAAATTGATGTCTGGAAGCACATCAGGACTAGATGGACTGCATACAGTAAGAACTGTTATTTCCTTTACAAAATATAAAGAATGACGCGATAGAAATGGAGGCGACACAGCGATCGGACGGAATCCACAAAGTTAGTGGATTCCGAGTGCCAGCGAGGTCGGTATTTCCTCATTTATAAAAGGAAAATCTGGAGGAAATTGACCCCTTGGTAAAGGGGGACACGAAGGAGGCTTGATGGGAATCCGATGCCAGCTCAGTACATAGAAGTTGGGGAGAGGAGATGACTGCACGGAAGGAGCTGAGGGGATCGTGGAGCCACCATAACCATGCTGAGCAGCCTAAACGGGCTAGCCACGTCACCACCATGTAAGCGTATTCTTTAAAGCTCGAAAGAACAGAAGCATCAAAGTGCCAACTGGGGTAAGTTAGATCCTGACAGACTTTTACTGAGAGAAAAAAAAGAGAAAAGTTAGAACTCTAATCTAAAAAGAGCTTCGTGTCCCAGGAACTTATCTCCGGGCAGAGAGAGACTGACTATTCTTTGAACAATCTTTGATCTGAACGGTATTTTTTTTCTCTGCTTGAATCATCAATATTACTGGACATTTAAAATCGAACTGAGTGGTGATATTAAAAGCTGGACAGGACTGTGATTTAATTTGACATATTGGACATTTTATATGGGATAATTTGGTGAAGACAAACAAATGCTGAAGGCTGAATGCTGAGCACTGGAGTATTGGGAGGCGACGAAACAGCTGCCCTCCATGGGGAAGGAAGAGTAAAGTTATAAATTAGCTGTTTCATAAGAACGGACTTGGATACAAAGTTATAAGAACTTTTGGAGAGCAAATATTAGTACTGGAAACATATCTGGATGAATTAAATAATAATGGAAACGGGTACATGACGAGCAGATTAATGGAGGAGATCAGCAACTAATGAGAGTGAGAATGTGCAACAGACTGCAAACAGACTGAAAACCATTGGGCAAAGGGAGAGAGAAAAGAAAGAGAATCTTTAAGAACATAAACAGAATCGGTACATCGAAAGACAAAACATAGCAGAACTGTGACAGTGAAAAGGAGAATCTGTAAAATATAAAGCATTAGCGGGAGAACAGGAAGGAAGAGTAAAGTTGTTTTGAAAAAAAAAAAACCACGCTAGAAAAAGCCACGGCCAGAAGACTCCGGTGAAGAAAAAGAAAAGGATATAGAAGTAAAGGGGGAAAATAAAACAAACAAATAAAATAAAGGAGGGAAGCAAAAGGTCTGATTGAAGATTGGGGGTTGCACTGGTATTTGATGTACAATCTGCTGAATAATTGTGTTGTGTAACTAATGCACTCATTTGAAATATATAGTGAGAAAAACCTTTGAGAAAGGCAGATAGCTGTAACTTGTAAAAAGCATACTTCTCAGGCTGTTGTGCTTGGAAAAATTTTGAAAATATATACTTATTTGTTTTTCTTTCCTTGTTTTTTCTGTACTCATATTAGCTTGGTAGGCAAAGGAAAGGATTGTCCTCAGTCAAGAGAGCAGATCCTAGAGATACATACAGGTGGTATTTCAGGAGATAACCTTGAAGGTGATTGTAGCTGAAGATAACCTTGAAAGCAATAGCATTAGAAGGTAGCAGTACTTGAGGATAAGAGTTAATAGATGCAAGTAAGGGACAAGAAAGAAACGGGGGGGGGAGTAGAAAGTGCAATTAGGAAGAAATAGAGCTAAACACATTCTGGGAAATTAAGAGGAAGATAAACAACAACAACAACAACAAAAGTAAATAGTACTAAAGAAAATTAGAACAGGGACAAAATAGAATAAGAACACAAGAGGCAGATAAATAAGATATAATAGTATAGTTAACAAAGTTTGGAATAGAAATAAAAGCAGAACAAAAGCAGACAAAATGATGGCAGCAGGGAAAAGGAAAGCAGGGGCTGGAGTACAAACTCAGATACAAACCTTGCTTCAAAGAAGAGCCTCAACAGAAATCAGACTGCCCATTATGGAAACAAAAACAGCAACAGCAGAGCATCAAAGCATGACACAGAGTGTTCGATTAGACATAACAGAAGAAATAAGGAAGCTAACAATGACATTTAAAAGTGAAATGAAAGAAACAAGAACAGAAATGAAACATATGAGAACAGAAATAAAAACTGATCTTAAAAAAGAACTAGAGACCTTCAGTATGAAATTAGATAATATCTCCAAAGAATTAAAAATGGTGAATGAAAAGGTGGAGCAAGTAGAAGAAAGAACAACAAAGATGGAGACCCAAGCATTGAAAATGGAGAAGACAGAGCAACTAGAGAGAACAATATTACTAATGGATATAAAGAACAGAAATAAGTCAATTAAGATAAGAGGTTTGAGAGAGGTACCTCAAGAGGACTTATACCAGAGACTGACCTGACCACTGGTGCAATTTATCGGATGGACACCGGAACAGTTAGATTTAGAATTAGACAGGATTTTCAGAATAAATTTGCTAGTGGCAAAGCGGAAGAATTTGCCACGAGACATCGTGGTATATTTTTTGAGAGAAAGAGTTAAAGACGTGGTCTTACAGTGTAGCTATACAAAGGTGGAAGGTAATGAAGTAAAAATTTATAAAGATGTACACCCGACTCTGTTGAAAAGAAGGAGGGATTATAGTTTCTTGACACAACCTTTGAGAGGGAATAAGGTATATGTGGGAGAGAACCGAAGGAATCTCATTTGTCTGGAAGTAGAGGAGATTTGTGTTGAATTCTATCATGAAGGCAAGAGAGTTTTGGAAGAAGCATAAGGAAGAACTAAACAGAAGAGAAGAGAAATCACATGAACAGGAAGAAGATAAAAGTAAAGAGAAGGGACAAGCAACACAAGATTTGGAAACAGATCTAGGAAAAGAAGATAAAAGAAAAGATCTGGTAAAAACACGAAAAAAAGAGGATTTACAGACAGGGCAAGCAGAAGAAGAGGAAGGAGCAGACGAAGAGGAAGAAGAGAGTGGAGAAGAACCAGACTCAGTACAAGACTTGGAATTAGAAGAATTAGAAGATACAACAGAAGAAATTGAATAAGGAATATTATAAACGACTTAAGTAAAATGAAATTAAGGATATTATCCTGGAATGTTCGAGGCATGAACTCCCCCCATAACAGGAAATGCATTTTTCATCAATTAGAGAAACTAAACCTAGACATAATAGCAGTACAAGAAACTGACATTAAAAATAAGGACCTAAATTACATTAAAAACCCTAAATTAGGACACACCTTTCCGTCCTCGAGTAATAGAAAGAAAAAAGGAGTAACAACGTATATAAATAATAAATACGAAGCAAAACAAATATACAGCGATGAAATAGGACACTGCAAGCTGCAGGAAAGGAGATTCCACCTGAACCTCAGGAAGAACTTCCTGACAGTCAGGGCTGTCCAGCAATGGAATCTGCTGCCTCGGAGTGTAGTGGAGTCTCCTTCCTTGGAGGTTTTTAAGCAGAGGCTTGATGGCCATCTGTTGGGAGTGCTTTGAGGGTGTTCCTGCATGGAAGGGGGTTGGACTGGATGGCCTGTGTGGTCTCTTCCAACTCTACATTTCTATGATTCTATGATTGCAGTAGAGGTAATAATTATGGATTTAAAATTATTAATTGTAGCAGTGTATGACCCATTGGAAAATAAAAGTAAGTTTTATCAAAATCTATTAGAAAAATTATTAGATTTAGAAAATTATAAAATGATTTTAATGGGAGACTGGAATGGGGTCCTAAACTCATTAGTAGACAGATCAAGTAAAGAAAAAAACAGGAATGGCAGGACCAGTCAAGGGAAATTGCCAAAAAGCTTTTTTTGACTTATTAGAATACATGTACCTAGAAGAAGCTTGGAGAAAAACAAAAGGAGAAGAAAAAGATTACACATTTTATTCTGCAAGCCCTAAAACGTGGTCAAGAATAGACATGTTTTTTGTATCCTCAGTTATGATAAAAAAATATTGTAAAAATAGAAACACTCCCAAGAATGTTATCTGATCACTGCCCCATACTATTGACACTACAATACGGAGAAAACAGATTCAACTGGAGATTGAAAGATAGCTTATTACAAAATGAATTAATTGTAAGGAAAGCAAAAGAGGAAATAAATTTTTTTATGGAGAATAATATAGGTAAAGGCCAAACAGCACAGGTAGTACGGGGGACAAGAAAAGCGGTGATGAGGGGATTCTTCATAAATCAACAGGCCTGGGTAACAAAGTATACGAAAGGGAAGGAAGTACAAATACAAAGGAAACTTCAGGAAAAAGAACATGAGTTAAAAAAGAAACCCCAAGATAATAAAATACAAGGGGAAATAAAAATGTTACAAAATCAACTATCATTATTAATGATTGACGAGATAGATAAGAAACTGAAATTTACAAGGCAAAGACAATTTGAGCAGGCCAATAAACCAGGGAGGTGGCTTTCGTATAAACTAAAAAAAGAGAGAGAAAGGTGTACCATTAGTGGCGTAAGAGAAGGACAGGACATATGCTATCAACAAACAAAGATTAAAAAAGTTTTTGTAGATTATTTCAAAGAACTTTTTTTTAAAAAAAACCTCAAACACAAGAAGAAAAAAATAAGATGATAACATATTTACAACAGATGGAGATCAACCAAATAACAGATACTCAAAGAGATGATTTGGACAAGCCAATAACAATACAAGAAATAAGGGATGCAATCAAAAATCTAAAATTAGGGAAAGCCTCCGGTCCAGATGGATTTACGGTGTTGTATTATAAAACTTTTCAAGAACAGTTAATACCTTTACTCTTACAAGTATTAAATTCCGTTAAATATCAAGAACTTCCCAACTCATGGAAAGAATCGAATATTACTTTAATCCCGAAAGAGGAGAAAGATAGAGGAGACAAAAAGAATTACAGACCAGTCACTTTATTAAATATTGATTACAAAATCTTTGCCTCAATCCTAGCTGAAAGATTAAAGAAGATATTGGTTAATTGGATTCAGGATGATCAAAATGGTTTTTTGCCAGGAAGACATTTAAAAAATAACATAAGGATAATTCTAGACATTATAGAATACTATCAAGAAACATAATCAGAAAGAAATAGCACTAATTTTTTTAGACACGGAGAAGGCATTTGATAATGTAAATTGGAATTTTATGTTGGAAATAATGAACATGTTGGGAATTGGCAAAAGATATAAAGATTGGATAAGAGCAATTTATGATGAACAAAAAGCATGTATAATAATAAACGGGGAGAGATCAAGACAAATTAAGATAAACAAAGGAACGAGACAGGGATGCCCACTCTCACCGTTGCTTTTTATAATGTGTCTAGAAATCCTGAATAACAGGATAAGGAACAATACAGAAATTAGAGGAACTAGGATAAGAGAATACAAATTTAAAATCCAGGCCTACGCAGGCGATTTAGCAATAATTTTATAAGATCCCCTAACTAGTATCAAACCACTTATAGAAACTTTGAAACAATTCGGAGATGTAGCCAGGTTAAAAATCAATAAAGAAAAATCATTGATGATCACTAAAAACATGACACATATACAGGAAAAAGAGCTAATATAAAAATCAGACTTTAAGATATCAAAAAAGGGTAGATATTTGGGGATAATAATAGCGAAAAATAATTCAGACTTATTTTATAACAATTACACAAGAATATGGAAGGAGATAAAACTTGGAAAAATGGAAGAAATTACATCTATCATTATTAGGGAGAATCTCTGCCATAAAAATGAACATTTTACCAAAAATGATGTTTCTCTTTCAAAACTTACCCGTAATAGCGAACGGAAAACCATTTAAAGATTGTGAACGGGAATTAAGCAAATTTATTTGGAACAGGAGGAAACCGAGAATTAAAATGAAATATCTAAAAGAAGTAAAAGAGAAAGGGGGATTAAATATGCCAGATTTGAATATATATTATGAAGCATCTACACTAATTTGGTCAAAAGAATGGATTACATTAAAGAATCCAAAATTATTAACTTTGGAAGGTTTCAGTTTATATTATGGATGGCATGCATACCTTCGGTATGATAAGCAGAAAAATAATAAAGCATTTATGGATCATTATATAAGGAAAGCAATCTTGAGGATTTGGCTAAAAGTAAGAACGAAATTATATTTAAAATTACCGTATTGGGTCTCCCCACATGAGGCGTTTAATCGATTGGAGAAAATAGGAACAAAAGATTGGATAACTTATAAAGATATACTTAAAAAGGTAGGGTTAAATATAGAACTAAAAAAAGGGAGGAATTAATCAAGGAAGGATATACAACACATTGGCTTCTTCACAGACAATTAGCGGAAAAATTTAAATCAGATATAAAAGATAAAGGGATCTCACTAGAGAATACCGAATTTGATATAATATTGAAATCAGGGGTAAAACGACCATTGAGTCAAATTTATAAAACACTTTTAAATTTAGAATTAGAAAAAGAAATAATAAAAGACATGTTAAAATGGGCCCAAGACATAGGACACCCAATAACTTTACAACAATGGGAGAATGCATGGAAAATCAATCAAGAATTTACAAAAAAGTTATAATTTGAAAGAAAACTTTTTAAAGATATATTACAGATGGTATCTTACACCCATGCAAATCTCCAAAATATATAAAAATAAGAAATCTTCCAAATGTTGGAAATGCCAAGGAACAGGTTCCCTTTTTCATATCTGGTGGTGGTGCAATAAAGCCAAAGAATATTGGACACATATACATCAGTACATAGTAAAACATTTAAAGGTTAAATTTGCAATGAAACCGGAGATATATCTTCTGAATATATTTGATGGGATAGACCCAAAGATAAGGAAAAGACATTCAAGAATACTGTGCTACATGATCTACGCGGCAAGAATCATTTATGCAAAATATTGGAAGAACACTCATACACCATTGTCGGAGGATTGGATAGATAAATTATATGACTTGGCTGTGATGGATAAATTAACTTTAAAGTTGCAAAATAAACCCAATGGTATTTTCAAGCAGAATTGGGACATATTAGACCCCATGTGGAAGGAGAAATGGGGAGATCATGCCTTGATGGGATTATATGATTAATTTTATTACGAAAAGGGAGAAACAAGATAGAAAAGGTTAAGAAAACATGATTACTAAATAAAATATTAACTTAACATAATTGAACGTAAGTTAGAGTAAGTTAATCGTAAATAATTTAAGATTCCAGAAACTCAAAATAAAAGGGTAAATAAATAAATAAACAAATAAATGATTTAGATAGTGCCTTCTAAGTTAACTGAATAATATTTAGGTAATGCTAGATGGATTATTATTTAGAGTAAATAGATTAGAGGACATTTAGTATATTGAAGAAGAACGGAATAATAATTCTACTAATACTAATAATAAGGTGAACATGAGCAGAAAAAAATCAAGAAAGATATAAAATTCAGATAACGATAAATTTCAATCTTGGAGTAGAATAGAGTGTGATTAGTGTGGTGGGATGTATAGTAAAACAGTAGGTGGAAGCAGGATTGTTAAAAGAGGACGAATCATAACCCAGTGGCAAGTTGAAAGAAGTCAAGTATGTTTGAGTTATGCAAGAGATGTTTTTAAGGTATGTATTTGTAGGTATGTATTTGTAAGTATGTATAATTGTTATAAATGTTATTGATAGTCAGTTTGTTTTTGTAATGTGAGGTCAAGAGAAACTTTAAGGTATGGTACTAATATAAATATATAAAGACGGTACCAGGTGGTAAAGTTTTGGTAGGAACTGACTTGATTAGAAAGCAGATAAAATTATAATGAATTTAGGATTAATTATTAAGGCAATATCAGGTACCAGGAATTATGAATTAAGTACCATATATGTCATATAATGAGATCCTGTAACTTTTTTGATTTGTCTTGTTTGTTTTGTTTTGTTGAATTTATGTCTGTATGTTGGTATGTTAGATGGATGTTGATATATTAGTATATGTGATGATTTGTTATAATATAATAAAATTTATTTTTAATAATTAAAAAAAAGAAAAAAAAAGAAATGGGATTAATTTCTAACCTAAAGAAGCCACAATTGTACTGATTCCAAAGGAAGGGCAAGATTTGACTTTATCAAAGAATTTTAGACCATTTTTTTTGTTAAATAATGATTATAATTTTTTTTTTGCTTTGATTGTGGCAGAAAAAATGAGAAATTTATTAAAGACATATTGATGAAGATCAAAGTGGATTTTTAAGAGGAACAAAAATGAAGGATATTATCAAAATTGTACTGGATATGATACAGTATTTTTCATTTCACAATAAAAAGCAAGATGCTCTAATGATTTTTGGAAGCAGAAAACCTACAATAATTTGAATTGGCAATTTCTCTTTCAAGTTATTGAATTAAAGAATTTTGTTCAGAACTTTTTGACTTGGATTAAATTGATATATTCAAAACAGCAAAATAACAATAAAAGCATTTCCGAGTTTAAGGAGACCTAAACAACTATAAGAATTCAGCTTCCCTTTCATTTTATGTTTTGGATATATAATTTGGCATTTACATTATGCTTATAAAGACAGATTATTGACTTAAAGCATTTTTTGCTTGTTATTATTATTATTATTATTATTTTTACCATTATAGGGAATTTAGAGGACTGGATAATAAAATGTTCTTTTTATGTGAGATTATATAAAATAATTTTACCTGATTTTTTTTTAAGAACAATAACAGCTTTTAAAGTGTTGTGTGGACTTAAGGAATTTGGCTATATTAATTGACACAATTTGTGTACTTTGTTTTGCTGTTCCTTTTTTTTTTAATCTTCTTTGGCTGGGAACTGGACTCTGCCAGACTGCCAAGCAAACTTCCTGAGAACTTGTGAGAGTCGACAAAATACAGCTGCAGATTATTTTTGTTTGGGGCTGGTAGTTATAATTATTATTCTGTCTCACTATACAATTCAATGGCCTATATTTTAATAAGAATAAACTTTTTCAGTGGAAATTAGAAGATGGAGTTGGAGCTTTTTTCACTTTCACTTTCTTCCTCTGGATTCATGGATTTTTGAAATTTATTTTTTTTTAAAAAAAAATAAAAAACTTTTTCCTATTGTATTTCTCTTTTTTGTCTTTTTGAGAAGGAAAAATATTTGGCTCCACTTTCCCCCTCCTTTCTCCTTTTTTCTATTATTATGGTCTCTTCTACAAAAAAGATGACAACTAGAAAAGATTCAATGGAAGATACAAAAGCTCCTGACTATTTTGCCAAATTTTTGGCAGAGTTTAGGCAATTTAAAACAAGTAATGACAACAGATTTGAAGACCTTGCTCTAAGAGTGGACAGTGTTAACAAGAGATTATATTAATTCCTGAAAAAGTGGACTGTATTGTGGAAAACGTTAGACAGGAAACCAAATAAGTAGCTGGTGAAATTAAGAAAATTCAACAGATATTGGGGGAAAACAACTGCAGAAGTTCAAAAGAATAAGAAATCAGTTGTGACCTTGACATAGGAGACACAAGATCTTGAAGCAAAGCCATCACAGACAAAAGCAAGAACTTCTCATCTAGCAGTAAAGATGCAACAAGAATTTGAGAAACAGCTGGATAAGATGGCATTAACAGAGTTAAAGAGATAAAGTTATTTGAGTATTCAGGTGCTTCCTGAGGAAAAGAGTGAAGACTTGCAATTGAAATTAACAGAAAATTTGCCCAAATTTTTGGAAGATGAAGACAAGACAGAAGGAAATCTCAACTTTGTTTACCACCTGAGTTCAGCCTACACTAGAATGAAAGTTCCAAGGGATGTAATAGTTTAATTTTCATCTAGAAGATGATGAAACCAAATTTTGGATATGAATTATAACACATTATGGAAGATTCAAGATATTCAGTTAATTCTTTTAAAAGAGATCCCAATGAGAATCCTTAGAAAGAGGAATGCCTATAGTCAACGCTCTTAGAAGAAATAATATCCCATTGATAGAATGGAAGGCATAATTTTTACTTTCCAACATGACAGAGTCTGTCTGAATTCTGTTGAAAAGATGAGTTTGAGTGCTTACAAGAACAAACTTCAAAGCTACAAAGATCAGGGGAATCACAAAAATCAGAAGAAGAAATGGGAGCTACGGGTTAAAATGTGAACCAAAATGGAGATAATGGGGATCATTGCAAGATGATGATAAGGATGAAGGACTAACTCCTGTTATGTTAAAGACTCATCTGGACTTCTCACCATCTACTAAATAGGGATTATAATTTTTAACTTTGAATATTAACGAGGTAAATACCCTGCAAAAGAAAAACAAAAATGTTCGTTATCTAAAGAAGCTAGGCTTGGACCTTATTAGTTTACCAGAAACTTGTATATGCAGTAGGGACCAGAAACTTTTGATACAGAAAAGAATGAGGAGAAGCTGGACAATGTAAAAATGTATGTAAGATCAACTTTATCTCCTCAATTGGGGATCTCTGATGAGGAGGGGAGGTTTGTGGGGGTTGAAGTTACTATAAATGGTGAAAAAATGGTGTTATTGGGAGTATATGCTCTAATTTTAAAAAAGTCAATGTTGATTAAGAAATTGAATAATTTTTTATCTGAAATGTCTTATAAAAATAGTATTTAATGGGGGATTGGAATGGGGTAGGGTCAACACTGAGGGATAGATTTTTATCTAAAGAGATAAAGAAAACTCAAGGTCAACTACCCAATGATGGAAAATTTACAGACTACAGACATATGGAGACCTAAAACACCCCATGAGAAAGATTTTACTTTTTTTTTTTTGAACAGGTATAAATCTCATTGGAGATTAGATATGCTAAGGTTATCAAAGACTTTGACAGATAAGATCTACAAGGTGGAAGTTCTCCCTAAGACTGTCTCAGATCACAATCCCATGAGAATGCATATTAGAAAAAATGAGTAAAGATTTGTTTGGAGGTTAAATAAATCTTTGATGATGAAGACAGAAATAGCATTAAATATGAAAAAGATTAAAGAATTTTTTGAAAGAAATTTGAACAAAGGAACAAACATTAGATCTCTATGGGAGGAAGCAAAGTATATATGAGAGGACATTTCAAAAGAGTAAATTGAGAATTTGAAAGAAAACACATGGAGAAAACACAAAAAAATAGATGAGATAAAAAGAAGATAAATGAAAGAGAGAAGTGATTTTGAAATTGAGAGAGAGTGACATAGATTTTACCAATGATAAAAACCTCCAAAGAATTTTTTATCACTATTTTTCAAATTTATATTTAGGAAAGGAAGTTAACCAAAAAAATGAAGCGTATTTGAAGAACCAAAGTCTATTTAGATTGTCAGAGGAAGAAAAAGATTATATAAATCATAAGATTATTACTTTAGAAATTGTCCAAGCCATTCAAAAAATAAAATCAAGAAAGACTCCAGGACCAGAAGGAGTGGGATCACCATATTATAAAAAACTCAAGGAGAAGCTATTACTTCCACTGCAGATAGTAATGAATGATATTCAGGAAACTGGATTAATTCCAAATACCTGGAAATAAGCAAACGTTGCATCAATACCGAAGGAAGGACAAGATTTAACAATATCAAAGAATTATAGACCAATATCATTGCTGAATAATGACTATAAGATATTTGCTTTGGTATTGGCAGAAAGATTTAAGAAAATATTGAGTAAGCATATTAAAGAAGATCAAAGTGGATTTTTACTGGGAAGACCAATGAAAGATAACATGAGAATTATGTTGGATGTGATTGAGCACCTCAAAAGTCATAACAAGAAAACAAGGAGTTTTGACTTTTTTTAAATGAGGAAAAGAAATTCAAAAAAATGAATTTCAAAAATCATTTGAATTGACAATTCACGTTTAAAGTTCTTGAATTTATGAACTTTGGTACTAATGTGTTGACCTGGATTAAAGCAATATATGCAAATCAAGAGGCAAAGATAATAGTTAATAGAGAGAAAAAAACCTAATTCTCTTTCAATACAGAGGGGTACAAGACAAGGTTGCCTTTTATCTCCACTCCTATTTATTTTGGCAGTAGAAGTTTTGAATATTAGAATTAGTCAAGAAAATGAAGTTAAATGAATCAAGATTAGAAAAGCAGAATTTAAACTGAGAGCATTTACAGATGACTGTGTGATTATGTTACAAGAACCAATATATTCTACACTGAAATTGCAAGAGATAATAAAAGAATCTGGAAAGTATGCGGGAATGAAGGATAAGGAGAACACCAAAGTATTGGCGAAAAACGTGAACATTCATGATAAAGATGAATTTCACAAGAAAATTGGATTTACTATTGAAAAGAAAGTTAAATACCTGGGAATTTACTTAACTGGAAGTACCAATCAATTATATGAAAACAATTATGTGAAGACACGGAAGGAGATTAAGAATGATACAGAGAAGTGACAAAAACTAAATTTGTCATTACTAGGAAGGATTTCAGCAATAAAGATGAATATTCTTTCGAAGATGTTGTTTCCCAAATGATTTCAATCAGAATGAAGGAAACACTGTTCAAAATTTCACAAAAAGATTTATCAAGATTTGTGCGGGGAGACACCTAGAGTAAGATTCAAGGTGTTACAGGATTCAGAAGAATGAAGTGGGCTCAGATTGCTGAATTTGAAGATTTACTTCACACATCACCTTTTACGTGGATTAAAAAATAGGTAACACTGAAAGACAACAAAATACTGAATTAGAAGGTCATGATTTAAGATTTGGATGGCATGTGTATTTATGGTACGATAAAGTTAAGGTCGATGTTGCCTTTAATAATCATTGTATTAGACGTGCCATGCTAAGATTTTGGAATAGATATAAAGCTAGATTATATACAAAAACACCTCTTTCGATTTCTCCAGAAGAAGCTTTCTATAGAACAGAAATGAGAGCAGATTAATCTTGGTTGACATACAAAGATTTATTAAAGAAGGTGCAATGAGGTTTTGAAGTGAAATCTTTACAATAGTTACAAGAAGGTTTTAACTTGCAGTAGCTTTCATATAAACAGTATTACCTTAGATATGAATGAAGAAGACAAAAAGAATAAAGACTGAAAAGGACAAATCAGAATTCAAAGTGTTGCTTTGCACTAGTGATGATCATGTGATTGCCAAATTATATAAGTTTCTATTGAAGATGAAGATCTATGAGTCAATGGGAAAGATACTGGAAAGAAACTGAAAAAATACTTTGTGATGATCTTCAAGAAAATTTGTATAAGATGATGATACACTGGCATCTTACTCTGGAGACACTGTCAAAAATGTCCAAAGATATGATGGATAGATGTTGTAAATGTCAAGAACTGAAACTTTGTATCATATGTGATGGACTTCTGAAAAGGCTAAGAAGTTTTGGAAGGAAATACAGGATATGATTCAAAGAATGTTGCAATGTCAAATAGTTAAGAGGCCTGAATTATTTTTACTAGGTATTTGGACTGATGATATTAAAATTGGCAAAAAATATCAGAAATTAGTTCAATACATATTACTGGCAGTAAGAATTGTTTATGCAAAGTACTGGAAGAAAACTGAGATCCCATCAATGACAGAATGGTTTCATTGATGTCAATTGTAGAGATGGATAAATTCTCTGCTAAACTGAAGGGAATTTCTGTAGAATTTATTTCAGATTGGAGATGTCTAATAGAATTTTTGAAGGTAAATGAGGGTGATTTGATGATCCTAAGATTTTGAACTTGCTTAATATTACGCCTTTGATGCTTAACACTGTGTCTTTGTATGTTATTATCCTGACAAAGTTGTTTAGAGAATGTAATATGATCATAAGTTGTTGCTGTAATACATTTAAGATAGATTCAATTCGATTAACGGAACTAAGTCACGGAATAATATACTGGAATTAAATCATAGTATTTCAAAATAGTTAATAATATTGATTTTTCAAAATAGAAGTTTATGAAATGTAAGAATTTCAATAAATTTAGAAACTAAGATAATTTAGGAATACAACTATAATAAGCAACAAATTTAAAACAGTAGAAAGAGATGAATTTAAGTACATTTAAATAACTTGGAACACTGCAACAAGGGTAGAAGTCACTTTTAATTAGATGTAGTTTTTTTAAAAAAATTAGTTTAGTATAGTATGAATGTTAGTTTAGTTTGAATAGGGTGTCTCTCTGTGTGTATATATATATATATCTTCTTAATGATGATGTTAATGGATGTATGTTATGTGTTTTGTGCTTTGAAGCGCTTTTGATTGGTGCGATTTGGTCTTGTTTTTGTTTCATGTATCTTTGTTAACTTTTAAAAATTTCTAATTAAAAAAAGGAGATTTCTAAGGAGACAAGGCATGGATATCTTCTGTCCCCTTTGTTGTTTATTTTAGCAATGTAAGTGCTGATTCGTGGAAATAGTCAAGATACTGTTATAAATGGAATTAAGATTAGAAAAACAGAATTTAAATTGAGTGCTTTTGCAGTGATTATGTTGGAAGATCCACTGAAATCAATACAAAAATTGCAAGAAAAATTAAAAGAATTTGGACTTTTAGTTTGTTTGAAGATAAAGACAAGAATATGATTTTGGCTAAGAATATAAATTGTCAAAAAATGAATGAATTGCAATTAAAAACATATTTTAAAGTTGAAAAGAAATTGAAATATTTAGGCATTCATTTAACTGGAAAATCCAGACAATCATACGAGGTGGGGCACCTGGCTCTCTTCAGATTTGTAATAGCTGTGCCAGGGATGTTGTGTAAATACAAGCAGACTACATGACTGTTAGAGCCTGTATTATGAATCAAGGTGATCTCTTTTCAACGCTGCTAATAAAGGAGGAATACAAGCTATTCTGTTGGACAGAACGGAATCTGAAGTCCATAGCAGCAGTTTACTTGAAAGGGAAGCTGAACATCAGAGCAGTCTGTCTGAGTTGGAACAGCTTGCATCCAGGACAATGGATACTACTTTTTGCAATATTTCAGCATTTGAACAAATTGGCTCCCTTTCAAATAGACTTATTTGCTTCAGTCAAAAATGCCAGCACAAGAAGTTTCTATTTGACAGATGGGAGCAAGTATGAATAAGCAACCAAGGCTCTTGTCAGTAGCATGGCCAAAAGGATGTCATTATGCCTTCCCTCCAGTGCAGATTCTACAGAGAGATACAAGATAAAAGAGTGGTGGTGTTGATAGCATTACTGGAAAGTTGTGTTAATAACACTATATTGGACCAGGAGACCTTGGTTTCCCCTTCTACTCCAGATGTCAGTAGGTTCACCAACAGAAAGTATATTAATCCCTTGTAATATGCTGAAAGCTACACCTTCCTGTGTCATTGGTTCCCAAAAGGGAATGGGTCAGTCTTCTCAGTCTCTTTGTGACATCATTGATTTTTGCCCCAGGGAGACAGCACACCTCTCAAGTCATCTTCTCTTACAAATTACTGCTTCTGTTCACCTCAGTAGGGAGTCCTCTACCATCATCACTCACGTCTTCTGAGGATTGGCAGGAGCCATTCCATGTCCTAAATTTTCCAAGAACATCTGTATGTCTCTGAGGACTGACATTGCTGCTCTTGGTGTTATTCTTCATAGTCTCCAATAAGAAAAAGAGCTTCAAATTTATTTTGTTGCTCCAAACTCATTGAACACTCTTGTCCTTCTACCTCTATGTGTCACATTCCTCCAAGTGTCATTCTCCTGTGTTTGGAGACCGACCTCCTTCTCAGAGACATCACCTGTGTGTTGCTCTATCAGGACAGCCTACTCTGTTCTATCCAAGAAAACCTCATGCTCCCTAATATGCTGAAGAGTAAATACATGAGCCTCAAGTTGCCTTCTCCCCCAAGATTGCCACCAACTTGCACTTGCTGCAGGTATAGCCACTCACCTCCTCCAGCAAGAACACAATCATACCACAGCTATTGCAGATATGGCAGCAGCTCTCTCACATTCCATATTGCGTAGTCTTACTGAACTGAAATCTGAAACAGAAATCTAGGCCTTCTCCTCAAAACTCCCCTACCAATTACCCCCAGCCAATGCTGTTTTGCTTTCCCTGTTAACAGAGCTCCTGTTCAGCTACTATAATATAATATAACTGTGCTGCGTGCTGCTGGCAACAGTTCCAAAGAACTAGTGGCTGTTAGCTCCATTCCCAAGCAAGTCAGTGACCTAGCAGGAGGCCATTAGACCATGTGCTCAGGAAGAGCACATGGCCAGAAACAAACACACCCACACAAGCCTTTTAAAAACACACAATCATAGACTCATAGAGTTGGAAGAGACCACAGGGCCCATCCAGTCCAACCCCCTGCTATGCAGGAACACACTTCAAAGCATTCCCAATAGAAGACCATCCAGCCTCTGCTTGAAAACCTCCAAAGAAAGAGACTGTACCACACTCCGAGGCAGCATATACCACTGCCAGACAGCTCTGACTGTTACCCTGTATTCTAGAGGTCCCAGGAGGGGCACCCAAATAACCAAGAAAAACACAAGATGGGCAAATTAACTCGAGCACTCTCTTAAGCTAACGAGAGGTAGGGTAACCTAGCAGGGATCTTGTAACCCAAAGTCTACAGGGTCAGATCAGAAGAGCGGTCAGACAGTTTTAAAATAGTAAAAATGATATCTTTATTAAAGGACAAACAACAGAAAAGACACCACAAGCACACCACTAACTAGAAAATACAAGTGAGAGTTTTCGGGGGAAATGGGTGATACGACACCTTATCTCATAGTCCTGGAGAGAAGCAGAGGGTTGCGGGGGAAGAAAGCTCAGCGCGGTTTGCTGAGGGGAGCTCGTCAGCCTGAACGACAGTAAGGCGGCATGGAAGTCCAGAGCGATCCGGAGTTGAGCGGGCTCAGTTGCTAGAACTGAGGGGACAGCTTGCCAGACACAGCGGCAGCAAGGCTGGATGGAATTCAGGAGCGATCCAAGCTGTCCAAGGAGGACTTGGAATCGGGGGCTTTTTATAGGGTGGATTGTGCCTACAGGCCATTCCATACTCGGTGAGAATAATGCGAGTTTGGAGCAGGACAAAGCTTTGAGAAAGGTCACGTTTTACATGATGGGCTTAGCGCAGATTTAACAATAGTGTAGCCAGTATGCTAATAGCTTGGCATTGTAAGGGCGTCGGCTCGAGGCCAAGTGTCTTTGTGTAAAGTTGCGCTTAAGCAAGGTGTGTCTACAGAGAGGTCCCTGAAGCAACGGAGTGGTGTTAATCTGCCTGCCTAAGTGGGGATTGGAATGCCCAACCATTAACTGGCCGCGCCTGTTTACGTGCTTGTCCGGTGGCCTCGCAAACACATGGAGCAGGGTGGCAGAGAAAGGTCAAGTGGAGGCCAAATAAGTTTGATATCAAGAGATATCTAGTGCTATCAGTGGGTATGTCTGAACCATAGTAACGTGACCATCAGGAAGTTCTTCCTGAGGTTCAAGCGGAATCTGCTTTCCTGCAGCTTGAATTCATTGCTCCTTGTCCTAGTCTCTGGAGCATCAGAAAACAAGCCTCGACATGACATCCCTTTAAATATTTAAACATGGTTATCATGTCCCCTCTCAACCTTCTCTTCTGCAGATTAAACATACCCAGCTCCCTAAGCTGTTCCTCATAAGGTATGGTTTCCAAACTCTTCAACATTCTGGTCGCCCTCCTCTGGACACACTCCAGCTTGTTGATATCTTTCTTGAGTTGAGGTGCGCAGAACTGGACACAGTATTACAAATGAGATCTAACCAAAGCAGGATAGAGTGGCACATTACCTCCCTCCATCTAGACACCATACTCCTATTGATGCAACGGAGAATTGCTTTAGCTTTCTTGGCAGTTGCATCATACTGCTGACTCACATTCAGCTTGTGATCTACCAGGACTCACTTTCACACGTACTGCTATCCAGCCACGCGTCCCCCATCCTATTTTTGTGCATTCCATTTTTTCTGCCTAAGTGCAGGATCTTACATTTCTCTCTGTTGAAATTCATTTTGTTAGCTTTGGCCTAGCTGTCCAACCTGTCCAGGTCATTTTGAAATTTGATCCTGTCCTCTGGGATATAAGCAACCCCTCCCAATTTGGTGTCATCTGCAAATTTCATCAGCGTGCGCTCTACTCCTTCATCCAAGCCATTGATGAAGATGTTGAATAGCACTGGGCCCAGGACAGAACCCTGTGGCACCCCACTAGTCACTTCTCTCCAGGATGAAAAGCAGCCATTGGTGAGCACCCTTTGGGTTTGGTTGGTCAAACAATTACAAATCCACCTAACAGTAGCCCTGCCCAGCCCGCACTTTATTAGTTTCTTTGCAAGAATGTCATGGGGAACTTTGTCAAAGGCCTTACTGAAATCAAGATATGCTACTTCTATAGCATTCCTTTCATCAATCAAGCTTGTAACCCTATCGTAAAAAGAGGTAAGATTAGTCTGGCATGATTTATTTCTGAGAAATCCATGTTGACTTTTAGTGATTACGGCATTGCTTTCCAAGTAATTACAAACTGACTGTTTAATGATCTGCTCTAGGATCTTTCCTGGTATTGATGTCATGCTGACTGGTCCTCTTTTTTCCCCTTCTTGAAGAGGGGGACAACATTTGCCCTCCTCCATTCTGCTGGGACTTCTCCTGTTCTCCAAAAGTTCTCAAAGATTATTGCGAGTGGTTCTGAAATGACTTCTGCCAGTTCTTTTAATATCCTTGGATGTAACTCATCTGGCCCTCGAGACTTGAGTTCATCTAGTTTAGCCAGACATTCCTGTATTACTTCTCTACCTATTCTGTGCTGCATTTCCCTCGTTTCCTCACCTGCTCTCCACACCCCAGGTTGAGTACTTCTATTCTTTTGGGAAAAAACTGAGACAAAGAAGGTGTTGATTAGTTTTGCCTTTTCTCTTCCCTCTGTTAGTAATTGGCCATTTTCTCCATGCAGCAGCCCTACCATTTCCTTCTTTTTCCTATCATTTCCTTCCTATTATCTCCTGTGTCCTCCCAGACACAGCTCACTTTCTGCTCTCTTTGTAGTGACTGAGCTTGAAAGCCAATGGCAACAATTCTATAAAGCTAGGGGCTGCTAGTTCCACCCCCAAGCAAGTCAGTAACTCAGCAGAAGCCTCACCCCCTTAGACCATGTCCTCAGGGAGAGCACACGGCCAGAAAAAAAAGTCATCTAAGGAATTCCCCTCTCTAAGTTGGAACCCTTTAGCTACCATCTGAACTGGAGTGGTAAGCTCACCATATAGTGCATTTTCCTCCCTATGCCCTGCTGATAGGGGACCAGAAGACTCCTGCAGTGGTACTTTCCCCATGGTACCAGCATGGCTGAAATTAACAAACCCATCATTTTTGCCAGCACCATTAGTTCTGTAGACCTCAAAGATATCCACACCTCTATATTCTGCTTCAGCTTTACTTTACTTTCCTCTGAGAAAAATATACATAATCCACTCTGGTGTTTATCTGAGCTCCTAGATGAGTAATTAAGATTGATGAGTGTGATTGGCTTTTCTTGTAATTGATGAGAAAGCCAAAACACTCCAGAGTCTTAATGGTCAGGTGTAAGTTCTGTACAATCTGTTCTCTAGAGCTTGTCAGGGGCATGGGCCCAGCTGGGCCTGTCGCTGCCCCTGAGGCCGCTGCGGCTGAGGGGCCTTGTCTGGAGGCCGACGCGGCCGACGGCTCGGGCCTGGCGGCCATGGGAGAGGCTGCCGGGCCTAGAGCCACCTACCTAGAGGCTGCAGGCCCCGGGCCTGCTCCCAGGGCTCCGCCCACTCGCGGCCCCGATCCGCGGGAGGCCTGGGAGTCTGCCTGTGGTCCCGATCCAGAGGAGGCGACGGGCAGAGAGCTTGCAGCTGTGAGGCACAGCCCAGCTGCGAGCCCTCAGCCACATGGCCACGCCTGATTGGTCGGCCCTCAGCCACATGGCCATGTCTGATTGGTCGGCCCTCAGCCACATGGCCATGCCTGATTGGTCGGTGCCTGGCTTGGAGGGCTATTTGAGGCAGGCGCCGGGCTGTGGAAGGCACGGAGCAACAACCGTTGGTCAACCGTGGTCCTGCTGTCCGTGCCTTGTTCCTGCCCTCGCCTGAAACCAGTCCTCCTGTTCGCCTTAGTGAAGTAACCTGCCCTATGTACTTTAACAGCCTGTGTTTATTTCTGTTAAGACTGGATTAAAGCCCTGCAGCTCCCCTGCCTCTGCCTGGCCACCGCCTGGCACTGACAGAGCTCATCTTCACCAAGATGTCACTGAGGTACAGATAAAGACGTATCTTTCATAACTTTCATAAACTTCATCAACACACTTGGAACCAACACCAAACAAAAAGGCAGAACATTGACTTAGAAATTTTTGTTCTGATATTGGAATCCGAGGTACTTCCTGTCTGACATTGCCATTGGTACATGGAGATATGCCTCTTTCACTTCTACTGAGGCCATCCAGTCCCCCATCTGTAAATTTTCTTTGCAGCGTTTCCATCTTGAACCAGTTATTTCATGAAACCATTGATATATCAGAGGTTCAGGATGGGACAATAAGTCCCATTGCTTTTGGGCAAAGTGAAGAATTCAGAGTAAATTCCAGTGAATCACTGATTCTCTGCGACCTTCTCTATTGCCTCTCTATCCACTAAGTGATCTATCTTCTTCAGTTCTATCCTCTGCTTCTCCATATCCTTCACCATGGGTGAGGAGACATACCTGCTTCTCTGTATCCTGTCAAAACTATTTTGTAACCCTGTGTTACTAATCAGATCACCCATTCATCTGTTGTCACCCAAGACCACAAGACACTGAAAAGCAGAAGTCTTCCTCCCACTAGTGCTTTCCTTTTGTCAATACTGTTATCTAGCTCTTTCTGGGTAGATCTTCCTCCTCTTCCTTGCTAGCGTCTATTCATTTTTCCTGACTAGCCAAAGTGAGTTCTTCGTTTATATCATAGTTGTCAGTAACACCTGAAATCAGCCTGCCTGCTATCTCTTCTTCCACCTCAAAAGAAAGAGTAACCACTAAGAAATGTCATGCTAGTCACCTTCATTTTTTGTAAGGTGGACATTACCTGCTTTTTCTCTCTGCTCTCTACCAGGACTTTCTATAAAGCTTGATCTGCAAACAACAATTCCCCTCTGAACAACAAATTCTAAATTGTTTCTTGATTTTTGGTCTGCATCTCAGTGGTATAATCACAAAGATCTCTTCAGCAGTGCCACTGCACTTATATTTGCAGCCACAAAGGGCACACAATCATGAATAGCATCGGTTGTGTACTCTTAACACTGTCAGGCCAGTTTCTTTCCCTCCCGTGTATCAAAATGTTACTCTGTCATGATCATGAATGCTTGTTGGTTTTGGATACTGTATGTCACTATAAAGCTTATCCTGTGGTGGAAGTGTATGCTACCTTGTTGTAATGAGTGATCATCTCAGAGTAGCCAAATGCTTGGATTCGCATCATGTATTATATGTGACCATATGTTAAGAGAAGGAGTGCAGTGCTCTTACTGCTTTTGATATAGAGTTCTTTTAGAGCTGGTTCTGTTAGAAATTTATTATACGTTCTATGTTATATGCGTTGCTAGAGAAATATGTTACATCTGCTTCTAGAATGTGTAACTGTGTACGTTCCTATGTAGTGCTGAGTTACTGCCATGCTGCACGTGGTCCTGGTGTTTCAAGCTATGTTATTGCTGCATACAATGGGCTTTATTGTATGTATGCCTTGAGGTTTATCATTGGGTATTCTTATGTTTTGATGTACAGTAGAGTTCTGGTTATCCGACCTAAACCGGCAGGCGCAGGGTTGGATAACTGAAATGTTGGATGACATGGAACCCTGTGGCGACTGCCATTTTGGGGCCGTGTTGGGGGCGGGCCTGGGGGCGTGTTGGGGCGTGTCTGGGGTGCGGAAATGCCTACAGCCACGCCCCAGGCAGCCATGACGTCGGTTAATCCGGAGCGTCGGATAACCGCAGGTCGGATAACCAGGACTCTACTGTATTACACTTTGGCTATCCTTGCTATATGTAGTAATGTCCTGACATGTGGTTAAGCTGGCCTAGGTATGCTGTTGATAATGCTTAACAGTGTTACTATATGCTGTGCTTAAAGGCTTCCATATTACATTACATGTATGTTTTGCTGTTTGCATATAACATGCTTAGTGCCTTGTTGTAGTGTAGGAAAGGGTGTTGGGTTTTGATTCTATATACTTTATATGTATATGTTGTACTTTTGCCTGGAAAATCATGGCTATACAATGATACATCATGGGAGAGTGCTATGCCATGAAAGGATGATGGGATATGTTCAAAATCTGTGTATGAGAACTGAGAATTATCTGACAGTTTTGATGTGAAGTCAGGTGCTAAACTAGCCTTCAGGGTTTGCTTGGACTGAAAGGCCTGGGATAAGGGGTGAAAGTTGGAAGGTTGTAAATTATCTTCTGGGAACAAAAGGAGGATATGATAATGACATGAGAAGTCTTTACTGCTTGATCTTCCAAGGCTGTGGCTGTCAGAACAACAGAAGCAGGGAAAAACTGGGAAAGGTGCCTGAGACACTTAGCTGGGAAAATTTGCTGTTAGTCAGCAAATGACAGATTTGTGCACACTTAATTTGTACGAGTTACATGTAATGCCTCTATAAGTCTGTACAATCCTATGGACTCTAGTCCTGGGAATACCCAATGCTTTCATGTTTCCAAAATTGATGCTATCATGTGTTTTTCTGGAGGGTGGTGGTGGTTCCTGAA